>WYDI02023832.1:0-108208 GCA_009867235.2 Psittacus erithacus | reverse complement strand
AAAGTTGGGGCTGTTCAGCCTGGAGAAGAGAAGGCTGCGTGGTGACCTCAGAGCAGCCTTCCAGTATCTGAAGGGGGCCTATGAGAATATCAGAGAGGGACTCTCCATTAAGGACTGTAGTGATAGGAAAAGGGGTAACAGGTTTAAACTGAAACAGGGGAAGTTCAGGTTAGATATAAGCAAGAAGTTCTTTACTGTGAGGGTGGTGAGGCAATGGAACAAGTTGCCCAAGGACATTGGAAATGCTCCATCCCTGGCAGTGTTCAAGGCCAGGCTGGACAGAGCCTTGGGCAACATGGTCTAGTGGGAGGTGTCTCTGCCCATGGCAGGGGGGTTGGAACTAGATGATCTTAAGGTCTTTTCCAACCCTAACCATTCCATGATTCTATGATTACATATCCAATAAGTACAGTATATTATCAGCATATTATAGCACTAATATCTATAATTATATATGTTTATAGACACCCCATCACAGATCAGCAAGGCTTTTGGTTACATTTGAGATATGCTGCTTGTTGCATCACATTCACAAATCATATGGTACCTCTAATTATGTACATTTATAGATGTGTGCTATATTTATTGCGCACTATAGTATTTGCATCATCAGCCCAGGGTCATCCTGTTGATAGGCCAGATGATGTTTATTTGCTTAATGTCTTTTGATTCTTTAAACATCTGTCTATTAAGTGGTGGGTGCCATACAATGGATTCATCCAGTAGTTAGACCTGACTTACATAAGTGATTAAGCCAGTGAAATCCTGGTTTCCCTACAAGCCACTGGCCAAGCATCCGGCTGTTTAAAAGGAGCCAGAGTCTCACCACCTATGGCTGGTGCTACAAATCTGCTCTATCCAGCTTATTTAGGAAGAGCTCTCTTTGTTGGATTGAGAGTCACTGTAGATGTGATCTCATCTCTCAAGTGAAAGGCTGGACAAGAGGCTGTAGCACCACTTAAAACCTAGGCTGCCAGCTGCATCTCCTCTGTATTGCTTGCTCAAGCATAAGAATTCCTGGGTCTGCAAATAGCATTGGTCTGCGGTGCTCCTTTGGTCCTTTCCCTAATGTCTATTGAATCGCTACTGTCTTTGCACTACATAATTTAGTTCTGGTTGAGTACAGAGTATTTTATTTATTTATGTAGTCAAATTTTTTAAATGTGTCTCTAGGCATCTCAGCAGTACACTGGGCACCAACCACATAAATTAAAAATAACAGCATAAACTTAGACAAAGGACCATCCATAAATAACTCCTCCTCAACTCACACCCTTAGCAATAGCCTTAGCTTGGAACAGAGAAATAGATGGGCTTTACAGCCAGTTGGGAAGGTTAATAAATCTGGGCACTGATGGACCAAAGGGAAAAATGAGTTTCTAAATTGAGACACCTCCTCTCCATCCCCTTCATAGAGATGCCTTGCCTTGAACTCTTCACCTATCTGGATCCTCGATAGGAGATCAGATCCTGCTGGCCAACTTAGGGCTAGAAACACAGACTATCAGGGACATCTCACACTGCTACCCTGCTGCAAACTAGTGAGCACAATCTGATCACATGAATATCTTATTTTTAAATAACTTTTGTCCACAGCTTCAAAAGTGGTTTAATTTAGCACTATATTCAGTTATCCATTCTAAAACGCATTAGAAATAGCTGGATAGTCAGAAGATGTCTATTCACCCTTTTCTTAATATCAGGCACTCTTTATACATGTCAGACTGAGCACCAAAATCACTGGCTGGTTTTGAAAAGGTAAGTCTCTGTGTGTGAGTGTACAGGGGAAAACATCCTCTTTAGAATTTGCTGAAAACCAGTTTTAGTGTTTTGTTTCTGCCTATGGCAATTTATGAAACACAAATGAGATATTGTACCAGTAGCAATGCTGAAATAAATCACTCCAAAAACAGAACTGAAATTTTATTTCATTACTAAACTAAATATAAAAATGCTTTAGCACAGTTTCAAATTAGATTGGGGTTTGGTCAAGCTTGTTATAAATCCAATGATTGTAAAGCAAATGGCTGGAGATGAACTCTCAGTAGAGCTCTGTTGCAAACACAGCTAATGTGATGCTGTGCAGTGCAGAGCAATAAACAGATTGAAGCAAGAGGTGGATTTTGTGCCTGCAGTACAGGCATCGATGGCAGTGACACAGCATGCTATGTCCAGCTCTGCTGTACAGTTCTTAAAACGGTGCTGAAAAAATAGAGAAGAGGGTGGAACAAACCTCCAAAACTGACTCACGGCCTGGAGAAAATACCGTCCTAGGGAGTGGAGGTTGAGTTCAAACCAGGGTTCTACAACCCACCTATAAATGAGGATGGGAGACCATCGAAGAGTTCACACCACAGAAGAGAAATACCCACAGAAAGTGGAGTCCTCTGCACTGGCAAAGAAAGACCAGTGAGACACACTGTAGTTGCTCTACCTCCCCAAGAGCAGGGCTGACTGCGCTTGGGGTGTCCCCGCTGGTAGTCCTGTACCTGCATCCACCCAGGGATCGCCAGAATCTCATTGTACAGATGTGCCTGTGCAGAAAGATATTCTGATACCATGGGCTCTTTCTCAGGGGCAAAAGCATATAACACCAACCAGCTACTGGGAACAGATGCTCACATCAGAAACATGGTGCAACCCACAGCAAGAAATTCACAACTGGCTTGGATAGAAGCCTGATCATCCGGGGGGACTTTGGGAGAGGCCTGACAAAACACTATTGCCTGTAATGTTCAGCCTGAGAGCTTCTGCCCTGGCGCAGTGATGGGCTCAGTGAGCTGGAGTGCTCTCACCCTCTCACCAGCCTGCACACCCATCTCTTCTTGCTCTTATCTTGCAAAGCTGCTTCAGCAACAGGAGGAGTAACCATACCACTGCCGAAGGCAGCAGCAACTTGGATGGCTGGGTGCCCTGCAGCCTTTTTCCCTCAGGAGAAAGCCCCATGTTACCAGTTAGCAGTCAGCTTCAACTAGCTTCTGATTTCCCGTAGGGTCTGGTTGCCTTCTCCTTCACCTCTTTCGTGGGACTCCTGCTGGAAAAGCCCGTAGGATAGTGCTTGCTTCTCGCTAAAGCCTTACAGCCCAAATGTCAAACTCCCATCTGATTTCTGAGAAGGCAGGACCTGGTCTCCTCGGATAGTCACAAACCTCTGTTTAGCAACATGCTTTCCCTCCTCAGCAGGAACATTTTCAAGCTGGTAGCGAGGAAGGTGCCTTGTTATTATTAACCCACTTGAGGGTTGATTCAGAAATATGAAAGTTATTGGAAAGATGCTCATTGATACGTAAAACCTTGCATCATAATGACCAATAAATTAGATCCATTCCTGAAGAGTTAAACTGAAACTACAGTTGTAAATAATTTCATAGTAGGGGAGATGCCACAATCTGTGCAACATCCCGGAACTGACAACATGTTTTCTATATGCTGTGCTATACCCTCCCCTCACAGCGCCTGCACTAATGTAAATGAGCATTATGCATGTTCATCAGCTGCACAATAAGCTCCATGGAATGAATGATTCATTACAAAATGGTTTCTTTTGGAAGAGAAAAAAGGTTTTGTCTAGTTTTCAGAAGTACCACAGGAAAACTCCATTTATTTATGCCTTCTTTTGTTTGACAGCAGTTTCTTTGTTCCTCTCTGCTCTTGCTTTTCTAGTGCCAGTTAGCAGCAACATTTGGCAATGGCAACCCGGGAAAGAAAGGAGAAGCAGAACCGTTGTCAAGAAGGAAAAAGAAATGTGTGCCTAACAAAATAGAATTTAAGCAACATGTTTAAGCAAGCTAACCAAAGACACAGACATTTCAGGTTTGTCTTCAAATGCGTTTACATTTTCTAGTCATTCAAGCCTGTAATTTCCACTGCAGTTCTGATTTCTTTCTGCAGGTTGTCCTGAACAAATTACCTCTGGTCACGAGAAGTCCACCCTGAACACCTAGTAGATGTTTTGCTTCACAGCTGTGGTCTACAGGACCATACAGGAGATGCTGTTTGATGGATACAAGCAGGTATGTATCTATCTGTGGAGGCTTTACTGAATGTACTGAGCGATCACCAGTAGCCATTACACACTGATACCAGTCTACAGACTGCTTTTAGCCCATCACCTGCTCTTAAATCAATGAGCTGTCCTGGGAGGCTATCCTGTGACAGCTGACATTAGGACTGGTACCCCAGCACCTCCTGTGACTGCAGAACCCATGCTCTTGCTGAGTTGTGGGACCTAACATAATGTAGGGCTTCCCTGTAGAGACAAACAAGTGGGGTGTTTTGTAAGAAATCAGAAAGCCAGGCTTGCTGGCTGCAGTTGTTTGGGAGGCATGGGATATCTCTGAGCCCGTGGTTCATTTGCAATTTCTATACACCAGAAAAGCCAGGTGTTTGGAAAGTTTGTGCACAAAGTGAATTTCAGATGAGCTTCCTATCCATTTCCAACATACAGTGCATGTTCTGGATATGGTGTCTGAAGAGAACTCTAATAATGTGAGAGCTGCTTGCGTTAAAATACTATCTACCTGCCTTTAGTAAGCTATTTGTCCCATAAGCCCTTATAGGCATTCAAACAGACAAGTTGTCTCTTCCTTGGGATTAATTTCAGTATTTAAATGCACTGTTCAAGAAAGACACAGCCAGGCATGAGGATTTTATAATACAGATTAAGATGTTTCCATGTTTGGAGGTATTTTTATTTAACAAGAAATCCATGGACAGGAGGGGAGAAGTATCTCAAGGGGATACAGGAGGACGCATTTGCCCACTGATAAAATAAAAGGAAAGTGCTAGGCATAAAAAGAAAGACTTGTGCTCCCTCTTCAAGGCTGCCCTCAGTAAGTTTGCAAAATAGCTTCACTAATGAAATGAGAAATGGGTGGTTGTATGCACAAGGTAAGAATGAGAACAGACACACAGAGGGAATCAGAAGCATACAAGAGTCTGAAAATTTGCCGTTCATTTTGTAATTCAAGGCAGAAGAGGCATAAATACAATGTGATGCAAAAAATCGATGTGGGCAAATAGTAAAGGATACTTTGGGGGAGATTGGAGAGGAAAGGTGTAATTGCTGCTGAGGAATGTTTTGAAATAACTGAGATAAGAGTCATTAGGACAATGGTATATGGGACTGGCTCACAGTGATTCAAATCAGAGGCCAACCCTAGCTCTTGCGACAGATTAAAGAATGGCTTAAGCAGGCTCCTGGCTGGGATGGCTGAGATAAACCCAGCCCTGTCTGATCTCCAGAGGACAGAGCCGAGGTACCAATTCACCCTTTCCTGGGTTTCTCTGCTTTCATAGCCCCGCCAGCACCCCTTATAATTAACTGTGACATTTCCTGTGGTATTGCGAAGAATGCAGTGGTGGAACTGGTCCACCACACTCATTTTTATGCCTGTCCAATCCCACTGGCTTCAGCGTGGCACTGAGCACACAACCAGGCATCCACATTGCAGGCTGTTGGGTGCTGCTCTTGCCCAGCATCAAAAAGACATTTAAATAATGTCCAAAATCATGGTCTGACCTTTCCTGGTTGTATGATATGAGGATTGGGTTAGGGATGGGGCTCATCTGAGAGGGCATCTTCACCACCACCAGTGGCAGCTTGAGGCTGGGCTCAGCAGCATCCTCAAAGGTCAGATCTGCTCTCAGCCCAAGCGGCTGGATAGGAAGAGCCATGTTGTTCCCTCTGCTGTGGAGCAGGGATGAAGCACAGCAGGGCTTAGCTCACACTGGTCTACAATGAGGACTGGCAGGGGTCATCAGATGGCATGGCCAGCAGAGCTGCGAGTCAAGGCTGGGCTCAGCCAGGTGCTTATGGTGTTTGCTGGGGGTGTTTGGAGCTCTCACCTGGGGAGAGGCAGATCCTGTGGTTCCCCTAGATCCTAAAGTGGAAGAGGTTCCCGAAAAGGGAGAAACAGATATGTCAACTCCTAGTGCAACTGCTTAGGAAAAAAAAGGTATTGGTGAGCTTAAAAGATGCATGGCAAAGGAGAGAAAGGACATGTGGTGGGCTGGCAGGAGATGAAAAGCACTGACATGTAAATCCACATGTTTTATATGCCGCACAGTAATAAATACCATGAGATGTAGAACAGGTCACCATGGATGATTATGAAAGCACAGGAAATAATCAAGGATAAGAGAGAGACATATGTGAAGTGTAAAATGTCATTCTGGAGGAGGGAGGGACATGTTACAGGGCAGAAGGGAGCAAGAAGTAACATACATACACACACACATGAAAACATGAGAAAGAAAAATAAAGAATGAAAGAAATATTGCTCAGGAGGTTAAGGTAAACAAGAAACTCTTCAGATATGCAAGGGAAAAGCTCTCAGGAGAAGGCAGCAAATTTACTTGCAAGACATGGTGAGGATAATTTATTGATGTTTGTTGGCCATCGGCAAATGGAAAAAAAATATAATTAACTGTTTTCCTTAATATTCCCAAAGGAAGGTAGCAGGAGAGAGGCCAGGGTATATCCCATGCTAATTTACATTGTGGGGGGACAAAAAACACTGGGAGAAAACAAGGGGAGCATGTCCTGACTATCAGAGTGCTGAAGAAGGGATGAATCCTGGTAGGGAGAGGGATGCCAGTGAAGTGAAGGAGGCCAGAGCCCCTTGAAAGCAGGGTGATGAGAGTGGGTGCACAGGGGTGGGATGGGAGCAGGGCTGGGGTACCTCTGCTGTGGACACCATGGGGATGGGACCATGAGAGCTTCTGCTCCTCCCCCATCCACTCCCCTTGCAGACCAGTCTGCTTGATGCCTTCTTGAAGCTTACAGAGGTGCCTGCTCATGGGAGGCCCAGCAAAAGTTAGGGACATTTCCAAAGTGCACGTTTGCCCTCAGGAATGCAACATAAGCCATTTTACGATAAAGCAGCGGGGACGGAGTGATACTGGAAAAGTTACAATTGGACTGCAATCTGTGAAACTTGGCAGTTCTGATGAGTAGGGATCTGCCTCTCAGATGTGCTTTGCTCCAGCAGCAGGGCTCAGGCATTGCCAGACTCAGTGAAAATAGGCATTAAATGACTCTCTGATTTGATACTGTAGTACAAAGCTTCAGTAGTATCTGCAGTGTTCCCAGGATGGGGTCCTATGCTAAGTACCATCTTCATTCACACTGCCACCCCAGATGTGCATGGAGGGCTTCATTCACATTGCCACTCAAGATGGGAGAGCCGCTGCAGCTCTGCCAAACAGTGGGAAAGCTTTGAGACATCCACCAAGACCAGGGGCAGGCCAGGATGGGAACAGGGAGGGTACCCCCTCAAAAGGGTCCAGGCAGCCACTGGAAGGATGCTGAGGACAAGGGAAGACAGATGAAGTGCTGGGTGGCTCTACCTGGAGTATAACCCTGTTGTACACAAGTTTCAGAATTAATGGGATCCAACATTACATAGCTTTTGTGACTGATTTAATGAGCCAGTTTATCAGGCTCACTTAACCTTCCCCTCAAACCTGTGCTATCAGCCTGTCAGTGTCAGGGTGCTTTTTTTAGCCTCCTTTTTTGTCTGCATAAGCTCCAAGGGCAGATACTGTGTCCGGTAGAAAGGACTATGCTCAGGAGAGTGATAAATAACCCGTGCCAAAGAGAGGCAGCAGCATTCCTCATTTGGTTTTGGAGGACAACTTCCATCTGCATCTCTGTGTTGGTGCCCTAAGTGCTAAAGAAAAGTGCCACTCATTTCTGCTCTTGATTTGGACCCTCACTCCACAGGGAGTGCTGTGAACTGGCTAAGGGCGATGTCCTAAAGTTGCCTTTCCCTTCCCTAAGGATCCTTTTTGGCAGCAGCACCAGCTGCATGCAGCTCTGATGGGTACTGGCAGCGGCACATCTATTACAAAAATAGTATACTAAGTTGCTGGGGTAGAAAACAGCTGTACTGAAATAAAAGACTGCAGCACCTATTGATAGTTATTCTCTAGGTCATCTCCTAAGGTTTCCCTCTTGTTTCATCCAGCTAAATATATGTGTCCAGCTGCTTGCATAACCTTTGGTGGTAAGAGGCAATCTGCAGCAAAAGCCCTACTCTTGTGTGCTGCTTCCACCTGCCAGGCTCCCCCCTTACAGATAAGCCCTGCTCTTACATGTGCATTTTCTCCCCAGAGGCCTATTTCCTCAGCAGTCTCCCAGGATTCATAAACTTTATCCAGACACCAGTTTTCATCTCATGCCTTAAAGATGAATGGTGTCACAGCTGTGCTTTGAAAACACTTGGTAGGGCCTTCTGCTTTGCAGAGAGGAAACTTTCAAATACATGGGAGCCTAAAGACCACCCTGGCACTTCAGGGGAGCATGACCTCGCATAGATAGAACTCACATTCCTCCTCACAAACAGAAGGCTCCCTCCAGACCTTCATCAGTTCATCTTTGTGTTTGTAGAAAAGCTTTTCTGGATGCAGCCTAAGACATTAACACAGGGCAGCTATGCATAAGCCACCCAACAGATGATACTTCCATTTTGAAACAAAAATACTTCTTTTTTTGTATGGTTGAACTAGGGAAGTTGGAGACCAGCATGCAGAGAAGGCAGTTATGCCACTGTAGCCGTGTCCACACGGAGGTTGTCTTTGATCCTCTGCTAAGGTATCTGACAAAACTTCCCTATGCAGGTAATGTCTAGGGTATTTGGTTGTTCGGGGTTGGGGCCACTGTTCCACAAGACACAGGGAAGGAAAAATGTTGGGGCATCTCACTTGTCCCCACTGAAATAAATCAAATCAGGAGGACAGTGAGATGACGTGATTTCCCATGGGAGACTTCCAATACCTGGGAGCACGTGTACTTTGCTCACAGGCCCAGGTCAGACAGGCTGCACCTAACCAGGGATCATCAAAAGGCAAATTTCAGCTTGGGTGGTACCAGATGGGAATTTTGGTCAGTGTCTGAGGCACATCTTTCTCCCACACTGCCCCGGGACATCCTGCACATCTATGGCTCTCCCAGGTTTTCACATGGCAACCATGCTGTGCCCCCTCTTGCTCTTGCCACAGGGATGCTGTGGAGCACCTGGCTGCCCAGAGCCAGTGGATCCTTCTTCTGCTACTCTCCTGGTTCATGCATCCTGAGGGCCTCAGTAAAGCTGGCTAGTTTGGAACAGCATAGGCATTCTCCTTGCTAGGCTCACCTCCTGCATGTCTGCTCTGCAGGGCTGATCCTCCTGACCCAACAGGGGAGCCCTGGTGTGCCCATATATCTCAGCACTTTGTGCCCTTTTAGACACCTGAGGATATCTGAAGCAGGCAGATTCAGCAGAGGATCTGCTGGAAATTCCCACCCTCCCAGACCGGCTGCTGGGAATCAAGCAGGATACCCTAGAGAATCTCGACTGATACTAGGCATGTATATTTAGGTACACAAATCCCACCCAGTGAGTCAGCAAACCCTTTCCCAGCCCATCCACTCCCTAGTAATAGGGTGGGGCAAGAGGGATGAAGCATGCCAGCATTTCCTGGCATGGTGCTGCCAAGAATACCCTCAAGGTAGCAGTCATGGGAAATTCGTGCGGAGTATAAGAGATAGGGGGACCGTTTCAACAAGTCTATTTTAAAGCATCCTTTCAGCAGAACTGAATCACTGCCTGGAAATACTACAGGCTTGTTTGGGGATGCTGCCGTTCTCAAAGGGGATCTTCAAAAGAAAGAAAAAATAACAGGCCCTTTTAAATCTTTGTTTGCTTCTTGTTAGTCTATGTTGGATGTCACTTCTAAGTATAGTTCATTTTTAATTGTGCATGGAGTTATGAAGGCTGCCTGGGGGTTTTGTGGAAAAAGGATGGTAAACAATGGGTCTGTCATCTCCAATGTTATGGTACACAGGCTATGTGAGTGAGGAACACATGCATTCAGAATGAAAGCTGACTTTCCTTGGTGTAGGTTGTCTTCTGTCTTCTGCATGCTTCAGCACATTGCAGTGGGCTTTTTTGTTGTTGTTTTCTTGCTTTGTGAAGCAAGAGGTAAGTGACTGAGCCCCAGCGCATCTTCCCTGCAGGGACCCAGTGGGCTGCTTTAACCACAGCTACCCAGAAACGTGAGGGTTGCTGCAGCTTTCAGGTCTCCAGTGCCTAAACACCGTGTCAGCAAGTTTAACCTGTGTGGGAGCTGACTGCTGCAGGGTGGGAAAAACCTCTCATGGGGGTAGCCTAATCTTGGGTGTTTGGGTTTTGCACCTGAAATACTCTGAAGCATGTCCTTTCCCAGCTCCACGAAGAATGAGCACAACTTTTGTTTCACCCTGGAGCAAAAGAGAGAAGGCACCAGTGACTTGTGTTTTATTAAAGCCAGGCCAACTGCTTGGGGCCTTCCTGTGACAGGAATTATCAATCTTAAATATATATAGTGGAACAGGCTGGTTTTGCCTAAGGCCTGAAGGATGAGCGAGGCCTTGCACTGCTATGTGCCTTGTATAAACACTCATTCTTTGGTGCCTGTGTGTCTGGGGAAGGAGCAAGCTTTCTGGCCTAACTGCTGCCCCTGCACCACAGACATTTCTCCCAGCAATGCTGAGGTGCATTGCACATTGCACACAGACAAAAAGTGGCATATGACCCTAAATACATTGTTATGCTGAGGAGCTCGAGAGTTGTCACTGCTTGTCTTGTCAGTTCCCAGGATATTCCTGTGTTCCTCTCACTCAGGCTGGCAGCCCTCAGGAGCTTGCACTTATCCTGCAAGCTCCCTGAGCATCCTTGGGACCCAAGGCACCTACCAGTGTCGCATAGGATCCCCCGGTACCCAGCACAGGCTTCTCTATTCTTCTCTAGCGATCAGGTCCACAGAAGGTGGGCTGTGATTCAGAGATGCTCTTTTGGCTCTCAGCCTTGGATCAAAGTTTTGTGGTACCCAGAACCCAGCAGCGCTGTGCCTTGCAAAGCCCTGATTCACTCTGCCAATCCAGCATCTCTGGGATCTGTTTGAAGGCTGTGGGCTGCCAGGCATCCTGTCAGTTCAGGTATTGTCTGTCCTCCCGCAGCCCTCAAAAAGGCAGTATAAAAGCAGAAATTCATATTTTGCTCTTGGCTACTTCATCAGAAATATCCACACCTGCTGCCAGGCAAATTGCTAGTGGAGGAGGATGCTGCAGTCACAGAGGGGAAGCCCCTCACTTGTCTGTGGATGCACTGGGTCTGTGCTCTTTTGTTCAGGCTCAGAGAAAGAAATGGTTTTTAATGTTTCCTCCCATGAGAACATAAGATCTAATTCTTCCCTCCCTAAATCAAAAGCAGGATGAGAAGGCGAGAATCCAGTTTTGTCTCATCTCAGATCTCTGTCTCAGGATACAGGGATTTAAGATCATTGTGCCTCAGTAGCTTCCAGCTAAGAGAATGGCATCCAGAACAAACACCAAAATTGGTTAAAAGGGATCACTTAGAGAATAAAAGCAGGTTGGGGATGACTTCTCATCCCAGATGAAATTAGTATAATTGCATCAGCCCTTTCCTCTCAGGACCAAGTTGCCACAGGGCAGTTTGTTTTGCTCTTCCTAATGCACACAATGTGTTTTCTGAACTCGGTACCTTACTGCTGCCTTCCCTTGTGATGCATGGGCAGCTGCAAGCGTCTGCTTCCTCAGCTGTCTCTGCAGCCAAGGGAGACAAAAGCGGCCCTGGCACTTCTTCTGTCCCTCCTTTTGATGGCTGCACAGCTGTTTTCCTGTCCTAAAAGACAAGATCAGAGAGGGCAGGCTGCAGACTTTGCCCCAGATCACCTCCTTCCTTGCGAGGGCAGTGCCTTATTCTGCAGGACAGAGATCAGCATCGCACACTGATCTTTGGATGGTATTTTGCAGCGATGCTTCCTTTCTGGCTGCTAGGCTTGGTGTCCCAGCTGTCTGTTAGCACAACTGCTACTTGTCCAGAGAGCCCCGGCTGAAACGGATGACAATAGCCCTGGAATTTCACAACTGCTAAACAAGTACAGACTGTGTATAAGTGTGGGTTCAGTGAGCTGCTGAGCCATTAGCTTTTGTTCGTTTTGCTGTTTAGGAGGCACCTTTAATTTTGATTCTTTTTTTCCCTGTATTACAAAGTGAGAAATACTTAGCATTTATTTAATTAGCTTGGCTGCAATACAGACATTCCATGATTACAAACCGAAGTCAGTAAAAGCCTAATGTGAATGGTACTTTTTTGTATCATTGGAAATTAAAAATCAGTTGCACTATGATTAAATTGATTCCGGGTGGTTTCTTTTGAGTAATTATGTTCAAAAACAGTCTGCCAGTCCAATTTGCTATCAAATCTCACTTTATCGTTAGCATTTCACATGCAGGTGCATAGACAATATAAACCCAACTTCCTACAAAATTACCATCCTTTTGTAGGAATGAAATGCTGATTGTTTATTATCTGATTTAATTTCTGCTGGTTAAATCTGAGCAGTCAGATTTAGGAACATTTTCAAACAACCTTACAAATATTTTAATGCATTTATGTAACAATTAATGTGCAAAATAGTGTGGAGCAAAGTCTACTGCTTAAATCAGGGGGCCCAAGCCCTAGGGAATGGGATGTCCCCATGGCAGCCTGGCCCAGGACCACACATGAAAAGAATCGTGGTCCCTGTGAGGTCCGCACAGAGGAAGGCAGCCTGGTCAGCTGGTCCGTAGCTCCAAGCAGTGCTGTGCTTTGGAGAAGGGCACCATCAGCACATGGCTGCCCCTCGCAGACTCTCCTCTCTGTGGGACCACCAGCAGGAGGGACTGGAACCAGGGCACCCCTGGGATGAGCTTGGGCCCATGACCCAGTCCTGGATTTGTGCTCGTGCACCTAAAAGTAGTATTGTGGCGCTTGGACTGTGCTGGCAGCTGTGAGTGAAGCCTGAGGCTGGCTGCAGAGCAGGAGGCTGGCTGCATGGGATGCACTGCTGCTGCCCTGAGGTTTCAGGGTGCCGCTCCCTTCTCAAGCATGCTGAAACAAGACTGTCAAAGGCAGCTCATTTATTCACTAAGGGGGTGAATTCAGCCAGGCACTAGAATAGCTCTAACATAGCACTGTCTGCCTTTATTTATCGGAGATGCTGGATTAAGTCAATATTGCCCCTAAGCTTTCAGTCATCTCTTCCCCAAGCCATGAGGCACCATTCCTGCATGAAGACAGGTAGATGCAGCTCCTGCGGCAGCAGATGAGAGCTGTGCTGGGCTGATGGAGCTGGGATGGGGACCCCAGCCCCACAGAGCTCTCCAGCCTGGGCGTTTCTGAGGTTCAGAAAGAGCATCGAGTGCAGGCTGGGACAGCTCTGGTGTTACTGTTGTACAGCCACTGCTGTCCTAGATGTCTTGCTTCCCCTCTGCACAGCATGCCATAGCTGGTAGCGATGCTATTGACAAAGAGGTGACTCATTTCCACCATTGAATCTCTCTCGCACAATGCATCTATATCCTGTTTAATTTTACACCTATCCTGTTTGCTTAGCTAGATAGCATTACTGTTCTGTTTGCTGAATTTTAGATTGTATTGTAAGAAGTGACTTTTGTATTATACTATATGTTAATTGCTCATTTAATTTTAACTTGGTAATATATTTATACTGCAAACAGTCAGGAAAATTACTTACAAGAGTGTTTTAACTGGATGTGTAATTTGAGGATACAAATTTAATATGCTATACAAAGTCTTCTGGGACAAACTTGCTGTGCTCTTACTGTGGTAAATGGGAGTTTACTTGAGCAAAGAAGCAGTTGTAACACAGGGAGTATTTTGGGATTACTGTTTAATTACAATAATTACTACTTGTAAGTCACACACTCTGATGTTGTGCATCACCAGATATGATCCTGGCTTTGCTGCAGATGGGCAGTGTGATGTTGAGCAAGGAGCGCACATCCCGAGCTGTGAATCTCTTACTCACTGCTGCAAGGAGTTACTCATGCTGCTCATTTTGCCATAGGGGTAATGAGAAGCAGAACGCCTTCGTTTTCATTAAATGCTCAGGAGTTCCTGAGGTGGAAGGATGCTGTTGGGGCCGGAAGCCACATTGCTTCACTACATAGCTTACTTTTTTGGCCTGGGCTAATGTGTTGCACCCAGCAGAGGCTTGATACCAGAGAGCTGGGAGTTTTGTGCAACTCGCTGCCAATGCCCCACTCAGCTACCTGCTGAACCTCCCTCCATCAGCCAGAATCCTCTTACATGCACTCTCCTTATCTTCTCAATCCTCTGCTTCTCTTGACCACACTGAAATAGCACCTTTAAATTACTCCTATACTTAATATAATTTAATGGAGGAGCTGAGGGAGGGACAGCAATGAAGGAAAGATCACAGGGAGATGCTTAGGTGGTACTGCAGACCTTATCAGCCTACGAGGGGCCCCACAGCAGCCTGGGTAGACAGTTTCCAGATTCCCTGTTGCGTCTGCCCTATGTAGACTAAAAAGTTGCTCTCCTGTCTCTGTTTCTGTAGTGGATCTTAGTATTGCAAATACTGATCAGATGAATGGCAGTGAAAGAGGCTGTTCAGAGCGCAGCACCGGGAGGTTTGGTAGTAATAAAGTTTTGCTTGCTGTGAACACTTGTATTTGAATTTTCCAGTTTCAGTGTGGAATTAAATTTTGACCTCATCAGCATACCTGACTTAGCATTACTGGCAGGTTTGCTAACCCTTTATTTAATGTTCTGATCTACTGTTTGTTTCAACTTCAGCAAAACCCTTCCTTTTCTCCAATAAAGTGTAGTAGCCAAGCTAAACAAATATCAGAAAATCCTTTTAACTGTGTCCACTTCTTTTGTTTGAATGCCCAGAGCTTCCCACACCATCACGGCACTGCTCCTGCACTGCAGCCTTGCAGCAAAGGCACCTCACTCCTGCTTATTCTTGTGGTTAGGGGCACTAAGAGCCACACTGTCCCAGGTCTGCAGGAGTTTGACTTCCACATTTCCACTCACCCCCAAGTAGGCAGAAAAGGAGCACTCCAATGGCTTGAAAAAATGCTTGGCTCTGGGCCGACAGCTTCCCTGCTTTCCCACGGGGAACTGCATAGGAAAGGGTCCTGTATGATCCTTGGGAACAACTATGCCTACGTGGCAAAAGGGAATCCCTCTCGGTTACCTCTTTCCTTCACCCAAAACACCCAGGAAGCAATGTCCATAAACTAAAACACAAGATGTTTCACCTCAACATGAGGAAGAACTTTACATTGAGGGTGGCTGAGCCCTGGAACAGACTGTACAGGAGGGATGGTAGAGTCTCCCTGTGTGGAAACATTCAACATCTGCTTGGACATGTTCCTGTGCAGTCTGCTCTGGGTGGCCCTGCTTTGTCAGGAGGGGTTGGACTAAATGATCTCCAGAGGTCCCTTCCAACCCTAATGACTCTGTGATTCTGTGATCTGCTGGAGCTCACCTCCCTGTGCACCCTGGAAAGCAGTCTGGGAATCCAGGACAAGTTAAAGGATGTTGGAGGGGATGTATAGCACAGTGTCCAAACCAAGACATGCTGCAGTGAAAGGGACCATCAGGAGACACAGACACCACTGGGATGCACAGCTCTACACGTGACATGATGTCCAGGTGGATCCAGGACGTCCTGGTGGGTGTGCAGGAACTGAGCTTTCTACAGCACTTTGAGGGAGGCAAAAATCTGCCCAAAGAGCTGCACTGGAACATGCATTTCTGTACTCATAAACTGGAGGAGGGCCTGCAAATGGTGATGTGTTTGCCAGCAGCTAGGGCAGCTCCCAGCAGACCCTCTGTGAGAAAGCTCACAGGCTGTCTGGCAGGCACCGCCAAGAACCATTGCTCCCGCAGAATAAACTCACTCAGCAGCGGGGTCCTGCCTGCAAACAGATGTCGTGCCTTTGCCAGATGGGTTTCAGGCAGCTGCCCCTTCCCTCTTCATTCCTGCTCTGCTGACCTGGTTTGTGGCTCCAGATCCTGGAGCTGCATCTGCAGGCATCCCTGCAGCACAGCATCACACCCTCTTAAGTCAAGTGTAAAGTCAGAGGCTAAGCAGAGATTAAAGATCAGGTATTTTAGTCACTGGACATCCTAAGAGCTTGATCCGAACGGCTTGGCTCAAAATAAATAACCCATTTTGAATCGGGTTTTGTTTGTCAAAGACAGGCCTCCATGAACATAGAACAGAAAAAAGAGAGGAATGAGGCAAGGGTCTTGAGCAAATCCTGCACAGTCATGCATGGCAGTAATACCACGCCAACCAACATGGATTCACTAATTCTCATGTTTCTTGGTTTAAGCAATGTGCCTTGGTTTTCCATCTCTGTAGCTTGCAAGTGTTCTGCTGATAGCTTGGGTTCCAGTGGGACTGTTCCGTAAGGCTGGTCTAGGAGGAGAAAACTCAAGGGAGTAAATGAATTTTTTCCCAGTGATTTCATTGGTTTTTGTATCAGGCCTAGAATGTTGCTGATGCTAAAAGTATATGCAATTTTGGCTGCACACAATTAGCCATGTCCTTTAGTAACTTGATATGATCCCATTGCAGAACTAGCAGTAAAACCAGTGCTGGGGTGATGCCACGTGATGACAAGCCATCCTGGTTACACCTTAATGGTTCCAGAAGACAAACTTCTTCTGCTCCTGCCAAAGAAAAACAGGTCCCTTTTATCTCCAGCAACCAAATCCCACTCTCCTTTGTGGTAGTGCATCCTCCTACCCCATCCTCTGGGCTGCTCCATGATTTCAGGAATTCCCATCAGGCCTTGGCCTTTGTGTAATGACCTGGGCAGTAAAACATCTCTGGACTATACCAAGAGTTCTTACACGGCTAAGGCAGGGGACACTGATCATACCAGGGAATTCTGTTTCCTGGCTAAGGTGGGAAGCTAGAGTGGGGGTAATCAGTCATCGTTTGACAGCCTCAAGAACTCCTTCCCTTGATCATAGCCAGAGTGGAATGATACCATTGCTACTGGAGTTTTGGAAAATTTCTAGTAGTCACTGACTCAAGTTGTGGCCAGGATGGAAATTTACTAGTGACCAAAGCCATCATCTTGAGACCCTATAAATAGTGGTCCTATGAGAAGCCCTTTGAGCTCCACTGGACAGCAGTGGATGGCAACGAGCACCTCCCTTTGAATGGGACCCCTCTCAGAGCTCACAATCTCTCAAGTCTGCAATAGTCAGAGGACCAAGAGGCAGGGTCTATTCTAAAGTCCCCTGCTCCTTGAGGTTTGGTCCTTGCCCACTGAGGAATGACAAGACATTAGATGTGAATATTTCACTGACTCGAGGTTTTAACAGGTGTACATTTATATGTCTTTATGTAAACGTGTGTGTTGAAGTGTGTAGAGATTGTTACAGCAATTGTAGTAAGTTCTGTTGACTCACTGTAGAAGATACACCTTAAAACTGCAAATGGCTGCTAACACTTGTAGCCCTTTAGATGCATGCCATTAACCAAGTCTGAGACTAAGATTGGATTAAGCCACACCTAGGCTCCTTTGGGAGTTTAGAAAGCCAGGGGGTCCAGTCTGAACCTCATGACTCAGCAGTACAGTCTCCTCATCCTTTTCAATTTCAGTCTCTATACAAATCATTTTAGCTTAATTCTCCCTCAGTTCTTCTCTATGCATTCCATTAGACATGAACCATTGACCAAGTCTGAGACTAAGACTAGTTCCAGCCACAGCTAGGTTTCCTCCCACGAGATTCTACCTTCCACACTGTGCCCTGTACTGAGTGTGCCCGCATCACCTGTGCTTATAGCTATTAATTTTGGTTTTTTCCCCTGTTACCATTCTGTCTCAAGAGCTCCAGTGATCTGAAATGGTCTGGAAAACATGCTGATGCTTCAGTCACTAGTGGCAGGCAATTTCCAGTGTGCTGAAGCCTCTGTTTTTGCCAGGCACATGACAAAGTCTCCCATTGTGTTATTGTGGCAAAGAGGACCCAAGGAAGAGCCTCTCCCACAGGCAGCCTGCAGTGCGGGCATGCAGGGCTGGAGCTGCCAGCAGACCCCAGATGAAGAAGACCACAAGCAGCCTTTCCTGTGTTCACAGTATGGAAAAGTGGCTTTTGAAGGCATGGATGCTAGGGTGATGGGGCAGGAAAAAAAGAGAAGGACATTTGTTTTCTCTTTTCTTTGCTGTGATTCCCAGCAGCATACCCTTACTGAGTTAGAGCAGGCTCTCTGGTTTTGGGACATGGTAAGCTGAATAGATTAAAAGGTAAACCATCACACTGCCTTGCTCCCAGCCAAATCCTGCTCTCTCGCAGCATCTTTGTTGTCTCCAGGTAGTGGGAGGCTTGTGTTTATTTCTCATCCTAATTCTCCTTAGCTGGTGTGCCACCAGTTCCTCTCCCTTCTGGCACTAGGAGGGGATGTCCCCAGGGCTCGCTGCCCCTGGGCACCGTGCCTGGGTTGTTATGCCATGGTACATTAGTGCAGCTTTAACCCTGTTAGCTCCACTAATCTCTGTGGGGTGGGAAACACCATTTAATGGGAGTCATGCAGCAGTGTGCAAAGACCACGGTGGCAGGAGCAGCAGCAGGGTAGTAGGGAATGGCAGAGGTGTCCCAGACCCCTGACGCCTGAGTGTTACCACTGGTGATAGGTTTCAGGGGGTTTCTGAGGACAGCCCTAGCTGAAGGCCACAGAGGTCTCAACCCAAGGTCCCCAGGGCTGCAGCCACAGCTTGGCCCCTGCGCAGTGCCCACATACCATCACAACCACTGTGTACAAAGAGTCTCGAGCTGCTGTTTCCACGTGGAGGGTTTCTTTCTTCTTCACTGATTTAAGGAAGAGAGTAGGGTTTCCTGGCATCCCTCAGGATTTCTAGGAAAGGTATTTAAAAGGAAAACCCTTGGATCTGTAGGTTTCCATCAAAATAACAGCACCTATGATGACAGGCAAAGTATAAACGGTTAGGCAGACAAAGATAAGCATTGGTGCTGGGGCTGCCTATTTAAATCAGATCCCAACAAATGCCTGTCTGGACAGAGGAGACCCAAAGCCTTTCTTGCTTGTGAGCCTAAGCAGAAGACCTTTATTTGAAGCTTTTTCCTGCTTTCATATGTCACAGCAGCGGTGTGCTCCGGCAGTGGAGGGCAGCTTTTCTCTAATTTTAGATCTTTCTCTCAAAAGATGGCAGCTGACAACAGAGACAGGCCTCTGAAAAGCACGGATTTGAAGGCATGCCTTTCTACTAAACACGTACAAGCTGTGCAGCACGGTGGTTCTTGCGACATCAAACCGAGTGGATTTCAGATTCAAATCCCAGCCTGCTCTGGGGTCAGACTTCAGGCCGTGTGTCCTGAGCCGCTCACCAGTGGAAAGGCAGGAGACATTTTATTAGCAAAAAACCACAAATAGTGAGGTCTGAGGAGGGGGAGCAGGAGCAGGTTGTAGTGTGTGTAGGTGATTTACACACAGCTAACCTGCTGAGGGAGTCAAACAGATGCTTTGCAGTCTCCACGGGCTCCTGGCTGGATATATCAGTTTCTAAACAAAGCCTGTCGTATCTCAGTGAATCATTTCAGATAATGTCTTGTCCTGCAAGGTTCAAGGCAAAGCTTCTCTGTTCCCCTCCTGAGTAGCACGTTGCACCTGGGAAAAGGCAGAGCCAACCCACCACTTGGGTGGGGGTAGGAAACAGCCCCACCATGTCATTTACAATCCCCCATTTTTGGGTCCATGATGCATCTGATGGGCTTTCAATAGCAAGCTTAGGAGATACCTCAACAAGCTTCTTACAGCATTAGTTTCAGTTGTTAAGATACTTCAGTGAAAACCTTGATATAAAACCAGAGCATTATGACTGGGTAGCCTCATGGCATGTAGTATTTCCTATTTAGGGCAAAGTTTACACACATACAGAGTCAAAGTGGGCAAGCAGAAACTAGCAGCTGAGTTACTTTTATCACAGATGTGTCACCCATCGTGTCCTCCCTTGGGGCAAAGTGACACATTCTCTCCAGGGCCCTTTTTTGGTCATTAGAAGGCAATGTAGAGCATCCATCTATGTATCTGTCTAATCTCACTCTGACCATTGCTGTGATGCCCAGGTAACAGATATGAAAATTTGGGGGTGTCTGGCAAGGCACGGGTTTCCTTCTGAATGACTTCCGATAGGGAGTGGTCAATCTGTGCAGCACAGAGAGCTGCCCTGACAGACAGGCAGCCATCTGGAGGCCGAGCTTCCAACTCCCATATACATTTGCATTCATAATATTTAGAAGGAATTTTGCATTGGACTTTGTTCAGGCACACATTCATCGTAGATCAATGTGTTGCAGACTTTAAAGGGATGCTGTTAGGCTAAAAATAATCTTGGCCAGTTTCCCTTTTGCTAATCAGTTGCTGATGGCCACATGAGCTGAATGGGAAATGACTGTCTCTGGTTTGCACTCCTCTTGCACAGGAGGTGGAGGCAGCAGAGCCCAACACAGAGCTTCCTTAGGAAGGCCTGATGCAGGGGAACACCCCGCAGCGTGGTTCAGAACTGTGAACCGTGGCATATTCTTTCCGGAATGTTGAGCAATTCCTTCTCTAACTTAACAGAACGGATTTTAAATATCCAATTTAGCTTTCAACTGCATGTTATCTGCCTTTTTTCCCACTTTCGGTTGTAAAAAATGAAGAAAAAAACAAAGAGAAAAAGCTCCTCTGTCACCAGGACCCCAGTTAGTTTCCTCTGCAGCCTGACGCATAAGGCTCTACTGTAGATTTGCAAATGCTGCTGGAGATTGTTCATTTGCATCAGAACATGCTTTTTGCAACTGATTTTTTTAAGCCCCCCTTTCCTTCTTTATTAATCCTATGCTGTGAAATGAAATTGTGCAAAAATGATACATACAATGATTTTGACAGCAGACTAAGTAAGTGGCTCTGTAGGAGATGCCATCACTGATTTAGCCTGTTTTGTTTAGCCAAGAAGGAGAAAGGAAACATTTGCTGTAAGAAAAATCATTCTCCAAAGAAGAGTGGATGGAGAAGAGGAGGCTAGTAGGCAGTCACTGACTGGGGGCACTTACATACAGGTAGTTGCTTTCCCTTTGCAGCATAGGGAGCTATGTGTGTTACTCTGCCATCCAAACAGGAAGAGTCTTATCCTACGAAGGAGAACTTTTCCAGTGGCTCACTCTCTCCTGCCAGATAAAAGTAAATATCTGTCTTCATCTTCTGGCCTTGCAGCACCAGCTTGTCTTCAAAATAACAATCACAACTTGGCAAAAGAGGGAAAGGGAAGAGTGCAGTGCAACCAGACACAGCAGTGCTGTGTCCAACCTTAGCCCATGGTTCCCTGTGGGGGAACTGTATTCTGCTCAGTGCCCCTAGGATGGCTCTGAACCTGCTGCCAGAGATGCTGCTTGTGATGTTTGTATCTCCTTCAGTGCCAGTGCCACAGGCTGGGGACTGGCACTGCTTTGCAATATCCGCAGCACCAAGCACGCTACCAGCTCTCACAAATCATCCTCATAATAATTAGCAGCAATTAGTAACTTAATGGAGAGTCTTTGGGGATTCCTAAGTGTGCCACATGAGCGTGGGTTTTTTAGGATGGTGGAAGTTGAGAAAGCCCATAAGAATGCTGGTGACACCTGATTGTCCCTATTTCTGCGCCTGTCTGGATGAGTTTGTTTTCCTGCCAGGGGAATGCCACCTGGCTGCCTGTGGTGGCATTCCTGGCCAACCCCAGAGCAGCTATGGAGGACCTCTGGCTGTGGCCCCCAGTCACACCCCTCAGCCCTCCTCCTGGCCATGAAACCCATACATAAGCCCAAGCATGGGTGCAGGGGCAAACTCCGTAAGGTGGAGGTGAGCTCAGCTGCTTTTCTTGGACATGTGGGAAAATGCAGAGGGAACCAGTTTAAAACTGGATTAATTTCCTTTGCCCCAGCTGACCCTCAGCTCTGCCAAGGCTTCGGCTCCTGGGTGGCACTGGGAAGTGACACAGGGCTTGCTTGATGAGGGCACACGGCATGAAGTCCTCCTCCAAAAAACCTTGCCTGATTAAATTTCTCATTCTGAAAACAAATAAGTGTTCTCAGAAGAGGCAACGGAGCCTCCCTGAGGTTGTTACTGCTGGGCAGATTTTTGCAAGTCGTTAGCAACCTCAGGAAATTGCTGATCAAATGGCTGAAAATGCAGCTTTCCAGTGTCCCAGTAAACTGAGCGTAGTAAGGCGCTGTGGCATAAGCATCTTCATAATGATGTTTCTGAGTTAACAGGAGGGGCCTGGGGTGTTTTGATTGCTTTAGTTTCTAAACAAATATAAAGCGATTTGTACACGTCCTGGATGCAAACGACCCCTTGCAGAAAGGCTGCCTGACTTTCCTTGTGGCTTTTTGCCTCTGAAAGAAGGAAAAATATCCCATTAACGCTG
This sequence comes from Psittacus erithacus, assembly GCA_009867235.2. NCBI lineage: Eukaryota > Metazoa > Chordata > Aves > Psittaciformes > Psittacidae > Psittacus > Psittacus erithacus. The sequence continues at coordinate 85,920 of WYDI02023832.1, read as the reverse complement.
TGCTGTGAGTGTGGCACTGATGTTGAAAGGGGTTAAAAATCTAAAAATGAGCAATTCTGGTGGTCTGCCCTGGGACCTTAGCAATGGGAACGGAAAGTCCTTAGGAGAAAAATACTGTAAGTGCTTATTTCATGGTCAACTGTTGTTTTAGCAGGACCCGCATCAGGATGTAGGGTTGAACAGTAACTTAGAGGTAGCTGATAGGATAAAGGTATAACCTCTAGTTACCTTGGATGATCCTAGTACTAACAGCCACACCTGTAGGAGGGGATTTTATACGTAAATATAGGACCACCCTGGTATAATCAAGAATCAAGACATGCGTGTTTGAGATTTCCTTATGTAAAGCGCTGGTAACCAATCACCTATTTTTATATGCTTCCTCTCTTGTTAGCCTTTTGTATAAAAGACTTTACCTGTTTCCTGGAAGACATGCCGGCTGTGTTAGATACCTGGTACCCTTTCTGCAGAATCATAATAAAAGCAAATATCTCAACTCAGTGTCGACCGGCTTTTCCATCGGGTAAAAGAACCCTGCTTGTGAGACAACAGCATTAGCATGTGCTGAAGACAATAATTAACACAGACACCACTTCTCATTTTAAGCAGCACCTTTGTACCCGTGAACGTCTCCCAGCAGCTGGGTTACTCACCTGCTAATGCAGGTTGTTAAGCACTCTGGTGTGGCTGAAATTTGTCAAGATTTTTGTGCTATTTCACTGGCAAATGACAAGTGACATGGAGACACGTCAATAGAAACAGGGAACTGAGCAATTACAACAGCTAGAGAGAAAGATGGCTCTTAGGTCAGTATGTAAATTGCTGGGTTTAGAAATTACACGTTTTTCCCTTTCATGTGGGATCTTGTCTTATCTTGCTGCAACTACAGGCATTCTGCTGTATAATATGGTCTTCTACTGTACGTCGTTATTTAGTAACATGTTAGCAGCAGTTTCAACTGCACAAATTGATCCAGGCATTGGAAATTTTAAATAGAATTCTTACCTTTATTGCCTGGTTTAGTTTCTACCCATTCTCTGCAGGTATACAGGGAACATTAGTCTTGACTATGTCATTTCAGTCCCAATTCCAGATCACTGCTTGCTTGGGGTAATTTTAATTGAGCTGGTTGAAGGTGAAGCTCCCTGCAATGAATAATAATACCTGCTCTTTTAGAAGAGTGACAGAGATAAAAATAGAATTAATTCAGAGATCTGGTCCTGTGGTCTAGCCACTGGGCACACATCCTCCAAATTAGATAGGACAGAATGGGAACTCCTTTGAAACTACCAGGCAGCCGATTCGAAATAAATGCAAAGGAATGCTTTCCCATACCATACGTAATTGAACTGGGGAACTCGCTGCCACCAGAGAGTGTGGACCCCCCTGGTCTAAACAAGTTTTGGCAGGACTTGGCCAGAGTTGGGAAGATGGGCTAACTGGTGCTGCAGGGTGCAGGCTGGAGCTGTAAGCTCCAGCCCAGATAGTCCTTCAAGTTTCACATCTACCAGAAGCTGAGAAGGTGGCAATGAGATGGATCATTTTCTGCTTGCCATACTTCTCTTACTCCTTCCCTCCCCATCCATCCCTGCCTGCTTTTGGGAACTAACTACCAGGCTGATTCAGAAACTTTGGTCTTACCCTGTATACTACACTTAGTGTTGCAATATGGCGCTCATCAAGCCGTGTAGTCCTCAGGCAGATCATATAAACAGTCAATCTAGAGATGCTGTTTGCACCCCTGCTCCAGAGACACCATGGTTCTACACATCTCTCCTTTTCTTAGTACCAGGCTTTGCAGGCAGAAAAACATATTTTACTGGAAGGGCTACAGGCAAGCCATCGGATTCAACCCAGAGCTGGCTTTGCAGTGCCTTAGTGACCCTCCAGAGGAACTCAGGGCAGACTGCCTTTTTCGTGTGTGTGTGTGCTTATTATCCTATCTTAGAAATCCTTTGGGAGGCCGTAATCTGCCTTCAACTGACATGAATGTAGCCTGACTGCAAATCTTTGTTTGCGGAAGTGATTGCATGGCTTTTTAGCTCCCATGTAGCAGGTAGATGCAAAGTGCCTGCCCAGTTCTGTCTTGTATTCTACACATGACTCCTCAGTGCATGATGCTTTCATTATTATCACTCCCAAAGACGCCAGGTCAGAGCTCAGCCCTCCATCTTTGGAGGGCTCAGTGAGGTTGGTGATCTCAGGCCTGTCCTCCTTTCCCTAATCTACCTACACTAGAGGTCAGGAAATGGCTATTTCCAGGTCTTCCAGAGAAAGCTGGGGGTGTGGGTTTCCCCCAGGTCCTCCTTTCGGGGTACTATTTTCCCCCATGCAGTCACTCCCCCTGTTCATTTTAAGGCAGTGAGCATGCTGCCAGGACTGGAAAAGACCCTGTGGTTCACCAAGGGGCAAACCATAGGTGAACACTTGTGAAGGTGGAGATGATAAGACTACTAACAAAACACTAGTGTTATGGTACAGGAGGCTGACAGGGTCCCACGTGGTGGCTGTCTGCACAGCAATGTATCATTCAAACATTTTTCCCCATTCATGAGACTCCATAAATGATCATAGGTGTCAGTTTTACACAAGCACTATGGACAGACTTTGCTAAGCGATCAAGGGGGTCTGTTTTCTGTGTAGGTGCCTATATCCCAAGGGTGTCAGTGAGAGTGTGTTAATTTTGCCTGTTTGCAGTGGCATCCAGGTAGCTGATTTTAACTTTCCACACTGGCTGTGTGAAGGAGGCATGAACTGCAGGCTGCATGTAGTGGTTCTACACAGACTGCAGTGGTGGGTAATATTTACCCTCCCAGGCCTCTCTGCAGAAGTTATGGTCCAATTTAGACAGGAGGGCAGAGGGAAGAGCAGATCTGTAGAGAGGGCTGTTGTCATACTGCTGTGCCAGGAGTTTTTCCATGCTAGCCTTAGAGTCAAAGTGGAAAACAGTGGTCCAGGAGACAGATTAGAAGGGCATACAGACCTGGGTAAAGAGAAAAAGCCCAGAGGAAGGTAAAATTTGTGAGCTTTCATCACCTTTTTATCCATCTTGGTAGCAGGGCTTTCGGACAAGATCTTTTGGGAGATTTCAGTGAAGCATCTTGGCACTGACTGACACAATGCTCATCCCCATCCTGTCAGATCCTTCTGTGCCTGCAGAAGGTGAGTAAAAATTTCCTAATGCCCACATGGAGTCTGGATCACACCCTGCAGCCTGAGCTGATCAGCTGCCCCATGGCTCAGCCCTGCTACTCACCTGGGCTGGTGCAAATTCTCACCTCGCAAATGGGAAGCGCTTCCAACTTACTGTGAGGTGATTTGTTTAACTTAGAGTTCTCCTAATATAAAGGTGTCTCCCTTGTGACTTAACTAGACCTATTCATCTGTCTTCAGGCTTGTTAATAATTGAGAAATTCTTAGTGGCGCCTCTTGTGGAAGTATGAATGACTGATGGCAGCAGAACCATGTCCTATTATAGTCTGGACTTTATCTCCAGATGCTTCCTTACAGAGGAGTAATTATCTGATTAACATTAGTCTAAGTGTGTGTTATAAGTATGATGGACTTGCCTCTCCCCTTCTCTTGTAGGAACTGTGATATCTGGAGAATCCATAAAACAGGAAGTTGGGTTGCAAGTGAGCCCAATACATGACAGCCTAGTGTATGTACTCATAGTCTCTTTTTTTTGTAGCAAGGACCTCTTTCTAAGCTGAGCTACATTTGTCCTAGGTTACAGGCACTTTATGGTTCAGCTGTAAATGCAAAGTTCATAGTGGAGCTCTGAAGACAAAATTCAGGAATACTCTGTTTCGGAAGCACCAAAATGCAATGGAGAGACTCACCGAGCTTTGGATAATGCTCAGCCAGCTGGCCAATGGGAAAGGCACTGCAATTCAATTTGCTCTAGGCCTGTTGCCTATAAGGAAAACTGAATACCAATGGCACAGGTTCACAAGGGACTCCAGTACTACCTGTGGTATCTACAACGATGGTATCTGTAATGGCAGTGATATATATCATGGCAGCGTGGCTCTGCCTAAGCATCATGGAAATGAACCGAGGATGGTCCATTTCTGGACCTTCTTCTGGACCTGAACCTGCAGCATGTCCTGAACCCCTTCAGACAGCAGCTGTATCCCCCTGATCTGTGCTCGTATCCATCATTGGAGATGAAGCACTGAAAATGAGACTTCAGAGGGGCCACAGGGATTCTTGCAGTTTGAGACAAAAGTCCTTCTCCGTGGCTCTGCTGCCTTGGCTGCAGCACAATTACCCCAGCAGTGTGGTATGCTTGGAGGAACATACAACTGAATGCTAAATTCATTTATTTCTCTGCTTGGACTATGCCTATATTTGCCAAGCATAACTGTGTGTCTCTCTCACCTGACATGAGGATTCACTTGTTTCCTTCTCCTATTGCCAAGAAACAGTCGAGTGTTTTGCCACAGCTGGCTGAGAGCAGCCAGATGCTCTCCAATCAGGGTAGATGGAAGACAGAGGATAAAGAGACTCTCCTAATAAAGGGTGAGAGCAGTGGATCACATTCTCTTGGGCAGAGTGGGAGTTTAGCCCTCATCTCCCACATCCTGCATGGATGTCCCATTCACGGCCTGCTCTGCTCGTCAGCATGTGAAAGGAAAGGAAGTTCATAAAAATGCAAGCCGCATTTTCGTGGTGTTATATACATTGTCCTTGCATGCACCATGGGTTCCTGCTTTGAGCAGAAGGATCATAGGTTAATAATTTTTACAGTATTAGCACCTTTCATTCACAAATGTTTCACTTTTTGGAAAGGGAGGGGAGGTGATTTTTGTTTTACCCTGTAAATTACGCCCAATGAAGCAGGCGCTTCTTAAGATCAAATTTGTCACAATGGCTTAGGAAAAGAAGTAGAGAGATAACATGTGTCTACAAAGGGAATTTAAGTAAGCAAAATGTATAACTTGTGCTGGAGTCCGGACATGGTGAAGGCCTGGGCACATTCTGGTACTTGGAGGCAGCTTGCTGAACTGTTGCTAGGACAATTTACACCATGGTTTATTTGATTAATATCATAAAGTGCCCTACCTGAGCAAGTGATTGATCAGGATTTAGAAGTGGATCGAATTCATTGATCTATGATGAAGTTATTCAAACTTTCTGGACTGCCAGGGCTGTTTTTCAGTCAGCATATCTGCAGAAGGAGGCTGTTTGCAGGATGGGTGGCTTTTTTAAACCTTCTTCCTTATTAATCCATTTTTCATCTGGAGAAGGCTGTAAAAATGCCATGTGAGGTCAGCCACCAACCACACCCCACGAGTGGCAAATTAGCCACAACTGCTCCAAAGAGGAGCCCTAGTAAGCAGTGTGCAACGTCTGCCTACACTTAACTCTGTTTAAAGGAACCAATACCAGAACAAGAAAAACAGGAAGCCTCCCAACCTTGTGGCCAGAGATTGAGGCTGAATCCAGCTAACAACTTGCCCACCCTGTTTCTGCTTGGGGACTTGCCTGTCTTGGGTGTTCAGTGGTGTATTCTGGAAACACAGTGCTTTATCTCCAGCAGCAAGGAGCTTTCACAACCGCAGAGTCACCCCAGCTCAGGGCGGGTAAAACACCCTCTGTGGGTGCCGATTTGGCCTCGTTCTTCTCCTGAACTTCGTCCAAGAACAGCATGAGGCAGTACAGCTGGAGGTGTTGTTTGGAAAACGTTGTTCATGATATGTAAATACTTGTGGTTGATTGCATAGATAACATGGTCTCATGAAGGAACTGCTTGGTATGTCAGTGTTAATACCTGCATCCCTTCATTCCCCCAGTGTTTGTATGCCCAGTACATATTTTGCTTATAGAATACAGAGCAGTGTTGTAATAGAGATGTCTTCAAGCTACATTTATTTGATGTATTTGTTTTTACATTATTTTTATGCTGCTAGTGAATGGGCTGTTTGGGAATCAAAATGCCAAAGCTGAGGTATGAACAGGATTGCTCATCTCCATCTGCCATCATCCATGATAAAGAAATCAGAATGGTATTGATTGTGGCAGAGAGGGGAGTATACTACGCTAAGTATGCAAGTCCATGCTAGTCATTTAACACCTTGGAAATGGTGGTATTTTTGCCTTAACTTTCTGCTCAGCTTAGAGCTGTGCTGTGTATTGTGGGACAGCATCATGTCTTTTGGGAAGACACAGGGGAAATACATTTCAGTAAGCATAATTAACAAGCAGTTTCATCAAACAGCAGTGATTATGCATCATTCAACCTTGAAAAATGGCAAGGAAAAATGTTTTTCTTTAACCAGCACCCTGTGGGTGTTCAGACCTCTGAAAAGAGGGATCCTGGCAAAGCTAGTGCCAAGGCTGCCAGCTCCTGAATTGTCAGTGTCTCATTGTGTCCCAAGGGCATTTCTCCCTGGTCCCAGTGACTCTGGCATGCTTGCTGGCTGTGGCTTCAGCAACAGAGCCCAGGGAGCTGGCTGGAGCAGCTCCTTTCTGCCCCCACGAGTGGCTGCCCCTAAGGCTGGCCTCTCCTGCATGCAGTTTAGCACACCAGGGCTGCTGTGAGGCACAGCCTAGGATTTATCTCTGGTTTGGAGATACACACAACAGGATGAGTGCTGATGCTTGGTTAGCTTCAACTGACCCAAAAAACACCTCATTTCAACCATGACAAATGTGCGTTCTGCCACTTGCATGCTTTTGTCCAAACTGCTGCCAGGCAGTGGCTTGTTGTCCTCCCCTCAGAGGCTGTGGCCAGGGCAGCCCTGTGTCTCTGAGACTCAGGTACCAAAACCACTTCTCACTCTCTCTGTCATTACTGCTGCTTCCTGCAGGTTCTCATCTTTTTGTCTTTTGCCCTCCTGGACCAGGTCAGCCAGACTGTGCCTCCCCCCCACCAAGGAGAAGCTGCTGAAGACCCATTACCTGCCTTGTGCAAAGCACTGGGGATTTGCATTAATCACTGCCCCATGTCTTAAACCCTGCTGAAAATGCTCTTTTTCTCTCTCACCCTTTGAGCAAGGGACATAATAACTTGCAAGCCCTTACTGATACCCAGGGTACAAACACTGCTGTCTCCTAATAACTTGTGACACTGCATCCACCACCCTGGCCTCAGCTCTGTGGGAGCTCTGTTCGGACCAATCCGGCCAGGTACACATGGATTATGTACCTTTGCTTTGAAGCAGAACATTTTACTACTTTTCCAGTGGTTACAAAATGCTCCCTTAGCTCTGCATGTGCTTTATCCTTCTTTCTTGCTGGGAAGTGGGAAAACAAGGCCTAAGAGTTTAATAGCAAAGATACTTTTGTGTGCGCGTGTAGGTTTGAGGTCAATGTGTGAAAAACCTATCTCTAACTCCTAAAATAAGCCATGGAGGTCTTGCCAGTCTGTGACATGCCACTGCCCGAGGAACAAGTGTATTTGCACAGGAAAGGGTACATGCTAATCGATTTGTACACATACAACAGAGCATGCCCGTGTGTGGACAGAACAGTAGTCACCAAACAGACAATAAATGGAAAGCTGCAATATAAACGGACAATGGCATTTAAAATTCGACTGTTTGTTTTTGTGGTGCACTTCCAAGAGGCTTATACTCTGCATGGGCTAATGTAAAAGAGAAGTGAGATGTGCAGGGAGAGTAACACCTTTTATCAGACCAGCTGATAACAGCCTGAAAAACAGGTATCTTGGGCCACACAAGGTAGAGGTTTCTGTTCAGATCTGACAAAAAGTCTGTGTACCCATTGAACTTGTCTGGTTTGCGTGACTTTCAATGCTTACAGTTGCTGTGGGATGCAGCTGTCAAGAACAAGGGGAACCTGCATCCCTGGGGATGCTGCCTACATGCCATATCCCCTGCTCCCCTCCTGTGACACTCACTCCTGCAGCCAGCAGCTCCCTGCCAAGCATCTCTCTGGTGTCTAGTCTGAAACCAGGGCTGTCTGGAACAAGTTTTCCATGGAAAATGTGAAATTGTGTGGTTAGACACACTCTGCAGGGTTATAGCCAAGACATCGATGGTCTCCAGCAGACTCCTTGATCCCCAGTTTCCTCCCAGTGTTCAGACCTACCCTCTGGAGCTGCCAAGTTTCCTCAATGTGCCCATTTTACCAGGCTGGAAATGGTCCAGAAGGGTTGGGAGCCCTCAGGTTCTCACCAAGTTAGTAACACTTCCCTTTCTTGGACCTGGGCCAGTCAGCTACAGAGGATGGATTTTGGGAATCCTTAATTGGAGGATGCTTATCTTGGAGCAGGTGCTTAATTCAAGGATGTTCGGCTATTTGGGGTTTCCAACTTACCAACTGGTGCAGCCCCAGTGACCTCCACAGCCTCAAAATGGGTCTGAAAAAGTCAAAATAAATTTTTTGGACTTCTGGAGGGGGAATTGCAATTTCTGGTTTGTACCACACTTTTGTTCCACACTGGAATGAGATTTTTTGAGGTTGTTGCTGAGTTTTGGGAATGTCCTGTAAACTCATCGTTCCTCAACCAGTTCTTTGCAGAGCCCTTCCATGGGAGAAGCTTTGTAGACTCCTCTAGGCACAATTCCAAACAGAGGGGATGTTTTTGCAGAAGCACAGAAGAGAGATGCAGAGAGGCTGTTCAATTGTCTCCTATCTCTATATTTGTAACAAGAGAAGCTAAAAAAAGAAATGCTTCCATACCTGTGGTTGCACTAAAAATAACTATCTAGTTGGTTCTATATATACATTCCTAAAAGCATGACATGCAATACTAGCAAAGAGATTGAGACTGGAGAATAAATTACGATGCCAGAGGGCCAGAGCTGTCAGTCACTTCATGCACAGTAAGCCACTGATTGATTTGGTCCTGCAGAACGGCTGACTTTTCTCTTTGTCTTCCTCTGACACAACAAACTTACAGTATTTTCTGGTTTACAAAAAAAAGCCCACTCTAAAAATCATAATAGCTTATCTGAAATCACAGGGAGTACTAAGCATGTGGTATAGAGGAGATTTTGATTCATCTAGGGTTAAAGCCTCCAGCCAGCAGTGCCAGCGCTATCAGTCACTAATAGTAACCTTGCGTAGCCGCATGCATTAAGGTGGTATTGGATGATAAGGCTGAAGAGCAAAGCAATCTGTTGGGCTACAGCTGAAAATAGAGTCACTGCGGCAGAGGGGAAAACTTCATCCCCTCCCTGGCTCTTTCTTCAGAAATGAAAATGCAGGGAGTCACACTGAGGGAAGGAAAATCTGATTTCCCACTGCTAAGAGACAGGGTGGCACTTGTGAGAAGGATTTCAAGGTCACGGTAGTGATGCTATCAGTGGCGACAGGGGACGGGTGAAGGCTTTACAGAGGCAGCAGTGCGCTGCTGAGGGAGATCATACGATAGCTGTGGCAAGTCTGCTGGGGGGGCAATCTTCAGCCCTTTTTTCCCACATGGATGCCAAAGAACCTGGCCATCAAGGTGACAATCAAGAGAGGTGAGGGGTAAAAGAGCCTTGGCTAATGTGCTTGGAGAAAACTGGGGTGTTTGTGGTCCTGCTGTGCAAAAGGACCCCTCTGCTCTTTTCTTTAATTCCTTCCCCTTTGTCCCTGGGTACCCCCCAACCTGTATTTGCACACTGACATAGAGGAATGACACAAGCTTGCGTAATCTGGTCGCATATGGATCTGTAGAGTGGGCCATCATCACACCCCAGGTGGTTGCACCCAGGATGGGCACAGTCTCCACCTGCATGGCACAGGGACTGAGCAATGGTGCTGCAGCCATCCACCATCATGCTCACCCAAGCAGTCCTCATGCATCCTCTTCCCCCTGCACTGCACACTGTCCCAGTAAACCTCCTCCTGCTTTGGGCAGGTCCTAAGACATCAGCAGTGCAGAGTCCATCTGTGAACAAATTCATTCTTCCTTTAACTATGTGGATTCAAAAGAAAATAAAATTAAATGAAATGTCAGGGAATTAGGAGGCTCAGTGAAGGCCAAATGAACACTGATGATATCTTGAAGACCATGCAGTCTTAAAACTGCAGCTTTGTCAGTAAAGGCAGGAATATGAAGGCAGGACCCTTTATTTCCATTGATGCCTTATTCTTCCAATTGCACTCCAACAACAGTCTAATCCTGGGCAAAGCACTTACCATCTTGGCGCCTCTGTTTACTCTTCTTCATGTGACAAAGAGAAATCCTAAACCACTTCACAGGCTTGCATTCAAGTTTCATAACTAATATTTATATGGTTCTTCTCCAAGTACCATATACCTGGCTGGGAGGTACTACAAAAGAGACATGTACATCAAAGGTGCAAATATACACAGGGAGTACAATAACTAGCTTTTGCAATGAGGCTACTGAACTGAGGGCAGCAGCATGAGAAAAGGTTGCACAACCCGGCCAGGATACTTTCCAAGGTGATACTCATACCTTACTTGACTAAGGCCTTTCTAGAGGGCAATGCAAATTTCATCTTGTTAAGAGCTGGTACAAGGCATTCAGGTGCTCATGAGTTTAATCTGGACTCCCTTCCCTACATGATCTGATTTGAGTGTGGAATGAAAAAGCACCACTTAGCGTGCACCAAGCACTCTGACCCACTGCTTGTTTTTTCACCAGTCCTTTTTATCCTCATACACTCTTGCTCTCCAGATTCCAGAGCTGATCTGGACACTTGAAAGCCTGCAGTCAAGGGTTTCTCTGATTATGCCAACACTCAGCAATCCCACTGGCAGAAATACTTACAGATCCTCGATGCTTTTTTGCAATTAGGAAACAAGTATGTTCTTGCAGTTTAAGCACTGAGGAGGTATGTGGGAGATCTGGATTAAGCACTAGCTTCAACAAAACCTTCTTGCAGAAACATCCATAATGCTAAATCTCTCTTGTGCTTCCTTTCTCATATTGCATAAACTGCAGTCCTGAGCGTCACTAGGAAATTCTGTGCAGGGTTTTGGGAAGATTATAACAATGGCATACCCCTCACCATACCCATAGGACTAAGAAGCCATGGGGACCTAAGTAATCTTACAATGTGAGTGGGAAGGGAGCTAGGACCCATCTTATATTTCATTTGCTGAGTTTCTTTTCCTAGCATTTTCTCTGTTTCTCAGTTTTCTATTGCCTCGTGCTGTGAAATTGAGGACTGCCCGGGGCTGACATTGAAATGTGTTCCTAGGTGCTAATTTATAGCTTTAAATAAAAAGGAAAGTGAAGCCAACTTATAAGACCATGCAGGGCCGGTGCTGTTCCAGCAGGAATCAGCACGAATGTGAAGGTGCTGTTTACCCCATGCTGGTCCCGAGCACTGGGGAGCCAAGCAAATAGCTGCCATCACTGAGTGACATAGCGGCACCCTATAGACCTGAAACATTCTGTCTAGTGAGGTGGGTAACGAGTCCTCTGAGGGGAGAGTGAAACCAAACTGAAAATAAGCAACCAATCCAGAGACGGCTGCAAAATTCCTGCTGTCCTGCCTTCTTCTGCCTGTTTTCTGGGGTCTGGTCCTGAGGCCATACCCAAGGCGGATAGGAGGACCTATTTAAGAATCAGTATGGGTGCAGCTGCCTATAGGTTATGTTAACCAAGATCTCCAGGTGTAGTGGAAAGAGCTTTATAAACATAAATAGAGTAAAGCAGTTACCTGTTGGGCACTGAAGTAAGTGCATGCCTGGCAAAACAGAGTTATTATGGCTGGATTACTTTCACTGTTGCCTTCTCCTACCAAAACTTTCCTTACAGCATGGACCAAAGTCTTTTGCATCTGTAGGGCTTTCCAGACAATGTTATTATGGCGTTAAACAGACAGTATCACATTTAAATGCTGAAATTAGGTTTTGCTAGCTTCCAAGCTTGGTCAGAGAGACACCACACCGTTACTTTAATACAACAAGATGTTTCAAACGGAACTTTAAAACCTTTCCTGATGTCTCTGTTTTAAGAAGTACCACATCATGAGTTTCTATGTGGGCAAAACATGCAAGTGTTTCTTTTTAAAGAAGGCTAGGAGTGAATCACTTCCCAAGCAGACTCACTGCTCAGTGTCTAGTGGTCTGCTCTTGGCTGTGCCGGGCTGTGGACTGAAGATCATGAATGACCTGTGGGGCCAGGAGACACGATCTCCAGGCTACACCCACATCAGGGTGCTTACCAAAAGTAGCTCTTTAAGGTGGCACATGTGGTAACCCCAGTGCAGGGAGTTAGCTTCTCCCTGGCTATGGTGACCTGACGTGACAGCACATGGCAGCAGCCTCCTTGCCGTGGTCTGTTTGGCATGGTGAGCAGTGGTCCACTGGTCTGCAGTATTATGGTCACAAACTGGGATGCGTTCCCAGTTCTTTTTGTGGAATGTATGCAGGAACTGTGCAGGAAGGACAGTTTTAGGGTCAAAGCAAGAGACTAGAAATCAGGAGAATTGATTCACTCTAGGGATCAGCCATAAAATCCCTGTGTCACAGGGAAACCAGCAGGTCCCTGCTTCACAGTCACACAGAAGGAAAACATTCCCCTAGCATAGACCAGGGCTGTGGGAAGTACCTGAGCAAAACCAGATCCTTCACAGATATCCTGCTGTTCTCGCTGCTGTGCTGCCTCTTTCTGCCCTCCAGAAGAGATGTGCTACAGTATAAAAACATGTCTGGCATTTAATCCAGCTGCACACACCGTGGCAGCAAGAAAGCTTGTGGCTCCCACTGTTCTCCATACCCCGGCATTTCCACTTCTAAAGGTATCCAGATTTTGTGCTTATCTTTCTCAGAGCCTCTCAGTGCATGCTGAGATTTTAGTGCCTGGAAGATATTTTGAGGAATGAGTCTCTCAAATACAGCCGTGTCCCCTCAGGTATCTCCTGGGCCTTCTTGGGATCAGGCTCTTTCCTACTTTTGCAACTGGCATAAGGCTGTGCCAGTGGGATGAGTGCTGCAAGGATTAAACAAGGGCCAGAATTTGCTCAAGATTTTGACTGCTGAGGCCAGGCCCTAAGAAAAGTGGCATAAATCTAGAAAGGAGGCTATGCCCAAGCAGCACAGCGGGTATCCTGAGCTGAGTGTGGGCTTGGAGGCATGCTGCACACCACCGCCCAGCACCACACTGAGCAGCACATAGGCACCCAAAGCTGGGGCTCCAGGAGAGCTGTGTGATCCCTGTTCTTCCCATGGTCTGCCTCTGCAAAACAACCCCACAGATTTCACTTTTTATTTCTTTCAGGAGGCTTGGAAGAAAGAGGAGAGAAGCAAAGCTAGTGCAACCCAGAGCCTCAGGCTGGTGTTGTCGACTCCCAGAGGAAAGGAGCCAGGAAAGGGAAAAAGGCAAGTGGGAGGAGAACCCGGGAGGTGTTCCTGGAATTGTTAGCTGCATATACAGGAAAAATAAAGTTTCCCTCCCTTTCTCAGTAGCAGACCAGCCAGCAATGGAGATGCTTTGCTGTAAACACTGAAAACATGTATGTCTTCAGTCATGCACCTAAAAATGTCCATTCTTGCAGCAGTAGCCAAGGAAAAGGCTCAATTCTCTTAATTCTGAATTATTTACCAAACTGTATATTAGACAGAGAGAAAACTGTTAATATCCACTTCCCTCCCCCATCCTCTCCTCTGTGCCCAAATATTAACTGTTGTGGAGCCCCACTGTCTCAGCAGTTTTCAGACAGTTCCACTGCCTCTATATCTCATGCAGAGCCTGGAACTCCCAGGGCACTACGCAGGGAACAGCCCATGAACAGCACCTACACCACCAACTGCTCACTGCAGGGGAGGTTGGACTAGATGACCTTTCCAAACCAAACTATCCTATGACTCTATACTGCTGCCTGCTTCCCAAAGCTGGAGGCGCTTAGTAGTAAGAGGAGTAATTCTACATGATTTACTAACGAGCAGAGGTATGATAGGAATGATGCCTACCTTTTGTTGAAAATAATTTCCAGGTAAGAAACTAAGGATGGGAAGGTTCTTTCTTCCCAAATCATATTTTTCAGGACAGAAAATGCAAATAAGCAAAACAACTGATTATCAACTGATTTTGAAGTTTCTCATTCCTGATTTGTTTGCAGTCTTTCTTTCTGTGCAAATCATAATGTCCCTGCACCATAAGGTTCAATTTTGCTCAGCTTCAAAGAGGAAATGAATTTCTATCTTGCAACACTTTGTGAGAATGCCAAAGAGAATACTTGTATGTATTTCATGGGTCTTAATCTTATCTTCTCCAGAATTTCCAGTAATGTCTGTGAAAACTTTGCAGAATTGCCCCCTTTTGTCTGCTGAAGAACTGCAAGGCCAAAAGCAGCAGCAATCATTTCAGATCCCTCAAAGACATACTGATTATCAATCATCCTGTTAGATAGGCTGGGTCAAATTTAGTCCTGCTGTAAAGTAATGCAACAGTTTAGGGTAGTCTGGCTTGCATCCATTGAATATCTGTTTGGCTTTGTTTGCTTAGATGAATGGTCTCAGGCAAAATAATATTAATTTGGGGGACCTTCTTTATAATGTCAGCCAATTATCTTTCATACGGGGTTCATAGGTTTAACTCCAGATCTATTGAGCTTAACATAGGTTCTTTTGTTTCTGTGGGCTATACAAGAGGGTCCTTATGGACACTGCGACTGTCATTTGTCAGTTTTCATCTGCTTCTTTCTTGCAGATTTTTAACTTGATCAAACCTAAATTTGCAAGAGGAACTCATCTATTGCAACTATCCACTTGCTGAGGTAAGAGTCAAAACAATCAAACAATTTGATTATACTGGAATAGTTTATGGCCCAGTAAAATAGGGGTTTAAATTTTGATCTGCCACAGACTCCCAGTGTAACGCTGGTCAAGTCACTCAAGACTTGCACCTGATTCTTGCTATATCACTGGAAGCTGCTGTGATAAGGCCACAGCCTAAATTACAAAACTGTGTTGCCTCAAAGGCTAGTGAAGGGAGCTGGGAGTTTCAATAAATTACCCTCCTCTATTGCCCATGTTTCTTCATGGACTATGGAAAAACCTGAGACCTTCTGCCAGGTGACTAAAAGGACTTATGAAAAGTCCTGTCTTTGACCATTACATGGTGTTATTTCAAATGTGCAAAGAGATACTTAATGTTCAGTTCACACAGTAGCACTGTGAAGATAAATATTAAATATAGTGAATTCATGAGATCACTCCTTCTATTCCAGATAAAGAGATGGATGGATTGCTATGTAGACTTTAGAAGAAAATCTGAAGTTTGTCTTGAATGTTGGCACAGAAGTTGGACTGGGTCTTTTAAACCTGTGCAGGATCTCTTTATGTTTCAAAACATAAATGAGCCCCTGGAATAATGGCATAACAGTGTTTTGTAGCTAAGATGATTTAAGGTCAGAAGAGAGAATATTACCTCTTCCTACAAGCCTTGCCTTGCTTTGGAAAAACCCATCTTGAGATTGAAGCCTGGCATTAAATCCAAGAGTCCGTGGGGTGATTTGTGGAATTCAGTGTAACCATTTGCAAAATGCTCATGTTTACATTTCTCCTTGCCTCTTGTTATTTTTCATCATGAAATGCAGGTGTTAGAGCACAACTACAACCTTGCCACACTCTTCGTGCTGTTATGAGCTTTTGATCACTTTAATCACTGTACTTATGAGTAGCTTGATCTATTTTTTTCAGCTAATTTGACATTCTACAATGTAAGAAGGTAATTAGTGATGTCTACTCTAGTGAAATAATGTTATTTCACTTGTTCCCCCGTGAGCTTTACAGTTTGGCTATAGCCATTCTTAGATAGAAAACAATGCCTCCTTCTTAAAAGATGAGAAGTAAAAGGCAATTTTAGGTAACCTGATTACACAGCTTACCCACGTTTTGAATTAGCTCTGTCACTGATGCAATGCAAACAATGAAATTCAGCTTTTTCTTTGCTCTGGTAGGTCCACCTGCTAGAGTAGCCAGTGCTAGTTACCTCCCTGGCTCTCTCTTGTGTAGTTTGCTGACCCTATACTCTTCATTTAGCAACATGCTCAGGTACATGGCTAAAAACTAGGTTTTTCTTGTTTGGGGGATGGTTTTGCCCCCCTAAGATATTTTGAACAGAAGGTTGCTGCCTGATTTTACCTGAGTAACTTAGAAGGTACTAGCTATCTGAGTATTACCTAATTGTCCAATTTATGTGAGTTTGTGCATGCCTTCATAAACAATAGGAGTTTCATCAGAGGGGTAATGCTTTCACCTTCCCAAAGGGACTCTCTACCTGTGTGACCTGACAATGTTATGCTGCTTATTGCAGAACAGCACTGGTCCCTTGCCCCTTGAGTAGCAAGTCTGACCTTTGTTTAGACAAACTATCTGCTTCCTCTGCTCTCTCCCTGTCTCTGATCTACAGCCACAAAGGAAAAGGAGCGGCCAGCAAAACTTCAAAAACTTAGAAACACATAAGCCTGGATTTGCTGAAGTGCCTGAGGTCCTGGCCTCCCCTGGAGCATGGTGACTAAATCAGAGCTGTCCAAGGCCTTGCCCAGGAGCAGATGCTTTTGCAAACCAGGCACAATGCAGTGCTAGGGGAGGTCTGGATGGCCTGCCCTGCACAGTGATGGAGGCTGCTTCAAAAGCTCTTTTCCAGGTTTTGACGATCCGGTGCTGGCAGCACTCTGAAGTCTGGTGCAGGAGTGCAGCTGGCAAAGCATTTTCAATCCCTCCTGCAAATGCCCTCTCACCCCTATCTTTTGCAAGGATCCAGGTAGTCCATCCCCTTCCATCAGCCTGCAGCTGCACTGCTGTGAATGAGATGCTATTAGGTCAGTGCTGTACCACAGAGCACTCCCCTGTGTTGCTTCATGCTTCTAAGTGTAATGGTGGGAAGGATTTCTATGTGTTGGGATTTCCCTTTCCCTAGGTTGCTCTGCAGGGCATGAGCTGCCATGTGTGTCACTGCCCATTATAAACTGACAGGAGCCAGATTTCATCTGGTAGATTTGGCTGGGCTCAGAGCAGCAGCGTGGGAGGCAGGGCATTCTTAGTTCATTAGGATAGCCAGGCTACTGCTCCTCTGCTCTCCATGGTTTCCTTCTCTCCAAGGAGGGATGATATAGCTGAGAAAGCAAAGAGGCAAGAGGAATTCCAATCCATCTTAAGACACTTCTGCTCTGTCTAAGGAGAGGGCAAATGTATGCCACTTCCCTAAACTTCCAAATTTTAGATTCTTTTTAGAAGTGGAATGGCTGCTCCTGCTTTTTTAAATCCTGAAGCTTCCTTAGCAGGTGCAAAGAGCCTTGTGTGTAGCACACAAAGGTCTTTGGAACATCACAGGGCTTTATTAATTCATTGCATCTCTATTACAGTTGTGTGCAGAGCACTCAGAGAGTTTCCGGGCCTCGCTGTGCAGATGCCAGACTGCTGCCCAATCCAGCCCCATAGGGGTCAGTGAAGGCTCCAAGGCTTCCAGGTTCTCTCACTGCCCAGGGAGTGGCACCTCAGATGCTTCTGCAATCAGCTGATGCCAGTAGGGACTGAGCGCGTGACCAGAGCTGCTCATACCACTATGACCTGCAGTGCCTGACTATTTGGCTTGTATAGTGAGGAACAGAACTAGGGTTACCTATTATCACCTTACAGGGTCTAAGTCCTGTCACAGTCATGCAGTGAACTGCCTATTATACCACAAATTTTATGGTAAATGAATGGCCAAACCCTGCCTGCTCTCCAAGTAATAGTATTTCTTCCAACAGTGTATCCTAGCAAAATTCTTAGCCTGTCCATTAAAAGGTAGCCGAGGGTGGATGGGCAGTTGTAAGAAGAGGATTCTTGTAATTCAAGAGTTCCTAAGATGTTTGGTCCCATACTACAGAAACCATACACTTCAAAGGCAGCTGCATCTAGGCCACAAGTAAGTGAAGATGGGAAAAAATAAATCCACCTTATCTAATAAATGTGTGGCTGGACGCATGTGTCTAAGACAGCGATGTATTTCTTTGTATGAAGAAAAATTAACAGTCTGGTAAGAATTTGCAGTTTTTCATTACAATGAAATCCTGTGTGTGCTTTACACTACCAGAGAGTCCAGGCTATGATCTGGTGCCTGATGTGCCCTCACTGACTTCATTGCAGCCATGTGCTGGGGTCTTTGCTGTGTCCACTTTACTGTCTTCTCCTCTGCCTGCTTTTGTTCTTAGGAATGGAGACCCAGGCCTCAGCAAGCACTACATCCACATAACCCATGCCCAAGCCTGGAATATCTTAAATGTTACATAAAAAGCATGGTGGGTTTTTTACAGAGAGAAGGCTTTGCATTTGCTGGCTTCCTGCTGCAATAACTTGGCAGATGACGTTCTAATGAGAACAATAATGCACCCACTCTACCGCCTTTGATCACTTATGTGATCTTCTGCAGCTTGCGAAAGGCTCTAAAAGCTTTCACCAGACAGGGAGTGTCACTAGCACTCTTTGCCACCCTACCAGCTCTGAACTTTACTACTCTAAACCAGCTGAAGCTCATTTTTACAGTGTTTGGTTGCTGGGACAATTAATGTCATGCTAAGTGACCAGTATCTAGTTTGACCCAAGAAGCACCTGATTCCAGCCATTTGCCAGCAATTTCAGCAGCGGAGGCTACCTCAAAGAAGTGCATCCAAACAGAGCACTTCAATAAACTGCTTAATGGGTGGCATGCTGGGGTGTAATCAATTGGCATCAAATGTGCTGTGCCATTTTGCACCAGCTGATAGTCAGCAATTGTAACTGTGTGTGTACTGGTACTAGCTGTATTCTCATGACAAAGTGATCTGTGTTCTCCAGCTTTTTCCTCCACTCAGAGATACGCACGCCAGGGACCGAGTTATGTTTCAGTTTGCACAACTGTTTCCACTTGTTAGTTCTCTATCTATACTCTCATGACCGTCTTTACTGTTTGTTAAGAAAGTTACTTGGCAGCTCAGATGAACTCCCGTGGGAGGTTATCACCACCAGGTTGTAATTAAAATCACCCACCAAACGGCTGTTTTCTTTGGAAGAAATGTATTGTTTCATTAATGTGTAAACCCACAGCAATTAAAATTGGGGTTTGAAACAACAACAAAAAAGCTGTATGCATCCTATCTCACCATTTGGCTTGCCATTTCGCATGTGTTCTGCTTGTCTCAGTCACCTTTTCCTGCAGCATCTCAGTCTGAGTGACTGAATTGACAGGTGATCTTTTATGACTTTCAGGATACCTTTGTCTACTTTAGGACCCAAATCTGGTCTCTGCTTATTTATGCATCTTTATCTGAAGGGGAATCGACCCTATTTTAATTGCATATAAATGGGATGATAACAAAATGTTAATTGCTTTTTCAGCCCGTGCACTGATCTATATCTAGCAGAATTTGCCCTTGATGGTCCTGTAACATTGGCACAGTTGCAAACAAATAAATACAGACATGCCTCTCACATTAGAAGAATCCAAGTATCTTTCCCATTGTTCCCAGGCTGCTCAATGCTTTTTCATTTCAGCAGCTGCATGCAGCATCACTGATGTGGAACTGCTCAGCACATATGGTAATACCACATATCTGCTATACTGGCCATCTTTACGTGGGAGGTAATGTGGGATTTTGTTTGAAAGAAGATGGTGGCTTGTTTTTGCAGGAATGAAACCTTCATTCTCCATTGATTAAACTCCCTGGAAATGGCTCACTCATCTACCTCAGCGGAACCCTAGGTTCACAATACCCCATTAAAATGTAGAGGTGCTCGAACATGTATCCGTCATCCATAGTTTCTATGTCCTGTAACATACCTACTGTTGTGATAACTGAGCACCTGTCAAGATACTATATTGCTAGCCATGGAAATGGAAGTCCTCTCGAATTTATCAACAGAGAAACTTACACTGCTGCCTGGCAAGCTTCTCAGCTTTTGTGACTAAACCTTGACCTCAAAGGATCTACTTAGGCTGAGAAAGCAGCAAATTCTCCTTGCAGATTTAATCACCATTTCCTCTGCTGCGGGCTCTGACTGACAAGATGGTAGAGATATCTTTAGCTCAGACAAAATCATCTGAAAGCAGTTGCTGCTACAAGACACAGAACATACATTTGTTCGTAAGTTGGCTTTGGCATACCTGGTTCCCGAACAACACCCACAGTGAAGTGGAAAGCTGCCCACCACCTGAGGCCACCAGCTGGTCAGCAATGTCAGACGCTAAGACTCTGGGCCATATTTGAACTGCTGGCCCAAGTGCAAGGCACTATATTCTCACTGTCCATTGATCTTCAGAAGGATGCTTACAGCCTTGAAAAAAAAGCCATGTTACAGACATGTCAAATTAGACTATAAGCAGAAACCTCCAGAGGTGAATGCTGAAAGATTCCCATCTCTTAACACTAGGTTGCTCCATTATAACTTCCAGTAAATGTGATTTGTCCTGTGCATTGATGTCTTCCTCAAGTAGTGCTTTTCACAGTTCAGGTTTAAGGTATCTCCCTTTCTTTTTCCAGGTACTTCCCATTTCCCAGAATGTGTCCCACACCTGGAACCAGTTCCATTGCTGAGATGCTGCATTTCTTACCTGCTGATTGCAATTAGCCACTGCCAGCTGGGGGCTGGTGAGCTGCTGAAGAGCTAACAAGAAACAGCATGAGACCTTGGCAGCGTGTATGCTCTGAATAACAAGAAACGTGGTGCTGTGTTCCTGAGGTGGCTCCATCACAAAACAAGGTGCCCACATCCTTGTCTATGTGTCAAAATCTGCTTTTGGAGGCTCAGCTTTCTCCTCACGCTCTTACACATTGCCATCACATGTTTGCCAGAGAGGAAACATGGGAAAGTAAAGGTTACTAAGGTAAAAACAAACCCCAGAGCGGTCTTGTTAATAAATCCTTCCTGTCACCCCTATCCTTAGGCATCACCAATCGTCACAACAGAGAAGTTACCTCTGATTATGGTTGTTGCCATACCAGGGTCACACCAGGTGAGCTCTGGAGGTGAGCAAAGCCACCCCCATCCCCTGCTGGATGCTGGAGTCCTGCCAAGCCTGCCGTGTGCTCAGGGACATCCACATGGGCTCTGAAGCATGGTTCCCAATGGCCTTTACCTCTTTCTTCACCTGTTTGTAAAGAAGCTGATAGTGATGCTCTAGTTTGCTGAGGCCTGGTAGATTTCATCTCAGAGCAACAAGGGAAATTCCCCAGAAGTCTGTGAAGATAAATCAGTCTCCCTCCACATGCCCCAGGAAACCATCCTAGCATTCTCTCACATATTCAGTAACTGCCCAGTGCAGAAGATGATGCACCATGCCATTCCTGAAAACACCGGCGCATGCCTGTTTCGGAGGAAATTTTGTGAACAGCAATTATGACCCATAGTCTGTACTCTCACAGCAATGGAGGGCAGTAGATGGATCTACTTGGAAATTCATAGCAACTGCCAAGCCAAGGCGTTAAGAATGCATGCACTATTAAGATCTTTCCCAGGACATGTCTCCCCCTTTTCATTTAATTTTAAAAACCTTAGCAAATATTTTCTTTTTTCTTAAGGCAATCAGAAGGTTTGTCTTTAGAGAACAGAGCAAGTGTGAACCTCAGACTGCAAGAAACCTTTGGGCCCCAGGGACCTTGGTGGCCTGCAGATACTTAACTTCGGATACATCAGGTGTCTCAGGACTGGCGCTGAATTGCTCTGCTTTGGGCTGGGAACGGACGTGTCAGTCTTTTTCCATTAGCAAGTTTCTGCAGGCTGTCCTTCAGGGCCTTCTTCTCTGCTGTATCTGGACACATGTGTGCAGAAATAGGATGCCATCCCTGTGAATCCTTGCAGAGTGACCCACCAACACCACCTCAGCCTTGCCAGGCTCCCTGCTCATAATCCTGGGCAATAAAAACAGCTCTGGGAGAAGGATTTTTTTCTCATCCGTTGTCTGTCTTGTGAGGCCCAGCAATGATTTATGACTTTCACCAACTTGGTGCCATGTTCGGCTATGAACACTTTCTATTAGGACTACATATGCCATATATGCTTGTTGGCAGGACCTGCTAAACTGAAAGTCCTCCCTTTACCAGCATTATGCTCATCATTATTTTAGTAATGAGCTACTACTATCAGAGGAAGCACCGTGACAGAACCACAGACTTCTTTTACATCAAAGGAAGGTCCTTGTTGATACTTCTTATTCAGCTGTTTTTTTACCAAGGGATGTAAGGAAAAGGATAATTCCACTTTCTGAAACTGAATGCAGAGGATTCAGGATGGTTTTAACCTCTTTGAGATCATGTGCTCCACTTAAGAACATTCCCTGTTGGTATCCACCTCTCCATCCACAGAGAGTTGTCATCCAGTCTTTTCAGAGCACCACAAGGGCAACCCAAAATTATTTCCTGGAAATGAAATTTC
This sequence comes from Psittacus erithacus, assembly GCA_009867235.2. NCBI lineage: Eukaryota > Metazoa > Chordata > Aves > Psittaciformes > Psittacidae > Psittacus > Psittacus erithacus. The sequence goes on along the minus strand of WYDI02023832.1, from coordinate 63,648 downwards.
CATGGTTACAAATTAGACAGTTTACAACCTCTGTTATGATCTAAAGGACACAGGTGTGGAAAGAAATTATCACAAAAACTTGACGACCAAGTACATGCTATGTATGGAAAAAGTCAGACTATAACTTCCTGTAGAACTGTAGAAGACTGTCAAAGCTTGCTAGGCTAAAGGAATTCCTTGAAGGATTAAGCTATGCTTCAGCCCACCATTAGGTTTATAGATCAAGTTTACAGGTTTTCACAATATAGCCTGTGCCTGTTGGTAAAAGCATGATGAACTTGTACATTTTCAGTTCTGTGGCACAGCTCTTTTAGCCACATGCCTTAATCTGGGAAGTTGTTGTAGCACCCTCATTTTGGTGGGTATAGAGGATCCGACTGAGAAAAACATAACAATTTATTCATCAAGTTAATTTTTTTTACTGGTGGATGCCACATTTTTCTGGGTCTGTTCCCAGGGGAATCACAAAGGGGTTTGACCTCTCTCCAGGCCATTCAGCACTTTGGAATGTGTTGTAAAATTATTTGCCCTGAGCAGCATTACAGGAGAAGCATCCATCAGTTCACTTCTTTGTCAGCCTTCCCGTCTGAGGGATGCATTGCTGAGGATGAGTCATAAAGACATTGATTTTAAAATTTGCTTTAAATTATAATTGCATTCATATGATTACATAATGGCTCTCAGGGATCTACTGAGTTCTTAAATATACGGTTGATGCCTATTCTTCACAGGTAAGTACTATATAATGTATAAGATGACCTGACAATTTTTTGGTTTTATACGCATTGCTTTTGGATAATTATGTCTTACACCTGGAAAATAGAGGGGTTTTTTAATGGTAGTCTTTGTTTTAAAAAATCCAGTGTAATGGTTCAGTTGGGTGAAGCAGTGTGTTATAACTGAAGGTTAATATCCATATTGAGTTAATATCAGAGAGGTTCCCATCCTGATTGGAGATCTCAGTGTCCTAAGTTGCTATAAATCATAGTATCATATAATAATACAATCATTGAATAGTTAGGGTTAGAAAGGACCTTAAGATCATCAAGTTCCAGCTCCGCTGCCATCTAGAACAGTAGTTAGAAGGATATAAACAAAAATACATACTTAAGAGTGAAAATGATGTGCAAAGACTAGTAACCGGGACTGTGGAACGTCAAGCATATCTCTTAGAGTCCATATCTCTTACAGTCCATATTGCTGTGGACTCATATATTTATATAAATGCTTCTTGGCTATGCTAGAAGGCTGCTACTATTATTACTATTATTATTACTATTATATTACTATTATTGTTATTATTATCATCTCACACTTTGTCTTCCCAGAGTGAACACTGCTTTAAATACATTTCTCTTTGACTTCATTCCACTCTGCTGGTCTTTACCTACAGAGTTCGTGGCTAACAAGCAACACCCCACGAAGCTTCCTGAAGTCCTATTAACCAATTGCAGTTTGGAGCACTGTACCACCATCATGATCCGTCATTCAGAGAGAGAAGGTGAGCTGTTTCCGTAATATAGGTCTGATGGAGAAGGAGATGAAAGCTTCAGGAGCACACCAATGATGTCCACATTTTCTGCTATTCAATGAGAATTTTATGTTCTGGATGGACATTGACTGACCCTGTGGTAAACAGAATGCAGTCTTCACTTGTATAGTTTGTCTTTAGTGATCATGAAGCCAATAAGGAGCCTTCTGCCTTGTTGTTGTGGTCAAGGAAATAAAGCACAGTCACTTTACGGAACTGACATTAAGAAATCTCCATTGCTAGCCTTACATTTATCCATTTTCCCATTAATTTGCTGAGTCAAAATGCTAAAATTAAAATCCCAAGGCATTAGTCAGGACAGCAAGAGACACGGGAGAAGCTGACCCATGTTAGAACCTGATGGGTTCTGGTCTCTCCAGCTTGTTCACTTACTGGTTCCTCCCTCTCCTTTCCATGTTTTTCCCTCAAGTACTTTGTTTAATAAGCTGATGAGAGGTGGGAACCAAGGTCTCCCTAAGTTTTAAAAGCAGAGAGGAGGGTTAGAAAATGTGATTGTCATGTCCAAAAAAATCCCAGACAAATGAAAATCCCATCTTGTAGCTCAGCAGTCTTCAGCAGCACTTTGAATATGATCAAAATTGAAGTTGTTCATTACAACCTACATGAAACAGTCTGGGTTTTGTTCAGCTGGCCTGTGGTTCTCAGTAGCCTGCTGGACTCTTGCTGACAATTTCTGACCCTGGCAGGGAAAAACCCCATAAGGCTGCTTTCTGTTCAGGCAGACAAGGAAAGGGACGTAATACAGGGGATGGTGAAAGTGTCTAACTCACTGTTGTGTTTGGGCTGTAAGGATTCTTGGTTTGTGGTTCTAGAGCTATTAAGTTTTCAAGTGCTACATAAATGCCAAGTATTGTATTCCTGGGGCTAAAAAGAAGGCAATCTTTCATTCTTCTACAACTGTAAGGTCAAGGTAAATGTGACTGTTTAGAAACACTGCAATCCTGAAGCCCCTGGGGGATTTTAATGTGTTTTATAAACTTGTTTCCAAACCAAGCCATTAGGAAAACAAGATATTTCCCCATAAAAGCCTTTCTTTTTCTCTCTTTAGGGACAGTACTGCCTGCCTTACAGTGCTTTAACTCAATAAGAATCATCATTTTTATAAAGAGACCCTTTTTCATGACCTGCTTGATCAACTTGGGAAGGCAGCTTTTAAGAAGTTATAGTCATATACAGGAAAAAATAAAACACATCTTACTCCATCTGTTGCAGCCAGAGATGGAATAGAAGCCATGTCCTTTCTTTGAAGGTATTGTGTGAGAAAAAATACAGACATATGCACTTGTTTTCCCTTCACACTCAGCTGCAGTTATGCAATATTGCAGAGGTAAAGGAACAAGCTCTTTCACAATTTGATCGCAGAGCTAAAGCTTTTCTTTTCCTTACTGCAGTTTATGGTGGGAGATGTCAATATTTACTCAAGGCTTCACCTGTATCAGGAAGAGATTTCAAGCTGGTGGCTTTTGAATACTGAAGTTGGGACAGAGGGGGCCTCAAGGACAGACAACCCAAATAACTGCAGTGGGCTGTGGCAGCACTTGGAGCCAGTGGGGCCTCGCTGTGAAATGAAGGGCAACTGGGTGTTCAACAGTGGGTCAGCTCTGGGGAAGACTAAAAAATTCACTTACATTGAAGACCTTAATTGCCCACCTTTGTCTTTATATCCAGGGGGTGGGCTATAGACATCAAGCAGCTTTGGTTTGCTTTTTGTCTCAATACAGGAGTGTCAAAAGGTTGACACTCGGGGCACACACATAAAGGACCTTTCCTAAATGAACAAGAGAGGACCCTGTCTGCTGATTCCGCCAAGGGGCTGAGAATCAGACAGAAACCTCAGGAAACTTCTGAGTGTCACAGGACTGCAAAGTGATTTCAAGCACCCTCACTGGCCTTAGCAAAGCCACACTTTTTCACACATGCCCCTCAGCCGGAAGTGAGAGCTCTTTCCCCTCCCCTCCTCACGCAGGCACTTCAAACATGTACAGTATTCAGCCAAATAAAGATTTAGTGCCGAATCTAGGAAAAAGAAAACAAACAACAAAACAAAACCCAAACTAAAACCAACAAACAGAAAACCTCATTCTGGGTCAAAATGGTTTTTAAGCAACGCAGTCAAACCTGGAGTTCTGAGAGAGATCCAAAAAAGAGGAGTTTTGAGACTGCTGTTTTAGAGACAATGTGGTGTCACATGGCCCGCAGAAAGAAATACGTGTAAGAAAGAGGAAATATCTGCTTATCTGAGAATTACTACTACTCAAACATGCCTTTTGTGGGCAGGAAAGGGAGGCAGGGTCTGCAGCTTCAGCTGCTAACAGCATACCTCAGGCAGGTGTGTTACACTCCATAGGAATGGACTTTGCACCACAGCATGGATCTAATTCCAGTCCAGCTCATGGGAACGGAGGGCTTTGATTCTCTCTGAAACAGATGTTACCAGCTTTCTACAGACCTTTCAAGCGGAAAACTCAGCTTCCCAATGGCAGTTGAAACTTTTACAAAGTTTGATTGAGAAGAAGGACACATATGTGTAGTTTCTTTCCCTTTTCTCTGCAGGTCAGACCGCTGGGGAGGGAACTAGATCTTTCTGAGCTTGAAAGCTATGACTAACACACTAAAATGCAAACATACTTTTAGAAAGTTACTGGTTACGGTTGAGCTCTCACTGTGTCAGCAGTGGGTTCTCTTCTGCAGGTGCTGGTGCGAGTAACATTTTTTTATAAAGGTTTGTTTTTCTCTGTGCAGTGCTATCATTGCTAACAAACAACTCCGATATTCATCACTTTGTGAGAAAAAGCATGAACTGGTGGGGGTGTGCAGCAAAAAGGAGCAATAACAAGTAAAGCATCTCTATTTCTACAAACTGTGAGGCAAAATGAATGAAAAGGGGGAGGAGGCGTTAGCAAAGGGGAAATAGGAAAGAAAGAGATTAAACTATCTACATTGGGTATGGTTGGAAAGGACCATATATTGTTCTCAAAGTATAAGCCAGCTATCTCTGAGCAGAACACATTACTCAAATTCCACAGAGATTACTGGGAACTTCTCTGGGCAGTTACCGAAGATATGGTGAACAAAGGGGAAATACTACATCTCTATTACAGACTGTGAACAAGTAGTGTTCTAAGCAGTAGTGAATGCTGAGTCAGAAGATTACCATAGGATGTGTCTTTGATGTAATGGGGATGTAAACTAACACGTCCATTAGGAAGAAACTTGTGAGGCAGATAAAGGGGTCTGTGTTTTCCCAGTATTACTTAGGATGCAACAGCCACCCAACGTCAGCTTGTTCAGGCTGGCACGTTCTACGCATCTCCTTACTCAGTTTCCCACAGCAGAACTAGATGACCCACTCAAGGTTGCTCAAGAAGCACATGAATATCTAGTTCTGAATAACTGAAAGACTCCCTATCTTTTAGCCAATTTCCTTAACTACAAAATTGTCCTTCCTGTGTGAAGCCTTGTTTTAAAGCAAATCTTGACCACAGTTCTCCTCTCCTCTACCATGCCACCAGCCCAGCCCTCTGTTTCCCTGTTGCCAATAAACAAGTTATTGCATTTATCACATTATAATATTTTTGCCTCCTTGGCCAAACTCTTAAAATTGCTCAGCTTGCAGCAAAGCCACTGCAGAACAGCCTCTGCTGCTATTGCTGGTCCTGTTTCTTGCTTTCTGAGGTACAGATGGAAATCTGACCTTCACCTTGGAGTGATTTCCCATTCATCATCAAGATGAATGGCTGTCAATCCACTCTGCGCTGCTTGAAGAGGTGCCTCGCAAGTGACTCTGTGCATACCTCCCAGCTGTACCAGCAGACTGCTTCTCTGCAGTGTTTGCATTGGGTGAATAGTGCTCATAATCTGAGACTTAACGTCAAGTATTTTCTGCAAGGGAAATAAAAATGTCAACAGGAAGTGAAATGTGACCTGATTAACAGTTAGACCTCTGACTCTGCTTCATTTTTGACTGATGTGGCGTTTTACAAGGATAATAATACCACTGATTCCTCTTAATTGATGGACGCTGAAGGCAATATAAATTAAGCAATTAATAAGATTCTCTGAGACTCATAAAAATAAACTGTGTGGAGAGATAGTCCTATTTATTTTTTGAATTACTTTAAAAACACGTGTCATACAAAGTATTACAACCATTTTTTTCTAGTGAAAGCCAAGGCAACTTTGACCTCCTTAAGAGCCAAAATGTGCCAGAGGAGGCAATGCAAATGACCTGCCAAAGACCAGCGCAGTTTATGGTAACCCAGGCTTCCTTTTGTCTGGGAAGTTCTTCAAGCCCTGATTTTCATTCCTTTTGTTTAAAACAAAACTAACCAAAAAATAATTACTGTTTCACATTTAGAGTCATGCCCGGAGGCCCCATTCAGGATTGGGAGTCCTTTGTGCTAGCTAAGAGCAAACACAGTGGGAGAAACAGGCTCTGCAGTAAATGGCTTGCGATCTGATTCCTGATGCTTTTAATGGTTTCTTCTGTGGGAGGTGGATTTAATAGTGAATAGAAGACCAGTGTGACCTTGAGAGATGTCAGCTTGAAACCAACGGGAGTTTTCAGGAGAGAGCAGGGATTCTGGGAAAGCAAAAATTTAGAGGATTTGCAATACCCAAGTGATACGAAACAGTATTTACAAACATTTACAAACAGGCTGCTGTTGGATTCAATCATGTTTGCATCGCTCCATGCCTGCACTAAAGGGCTTCCTGTGACTGATATATTCTTCATGTTTCTCATTTGACTTCTGGTTTCTGAGCAGTCAGAGTTCATACTCGAAAGCTTTCCTCCACCACCATGAAAGCTCAGCAGTTGTGTTAATAGAGGCTGAGATTCTCTTGTAATGTCTTCAGGTGTAAAGAAAACAGCTTGTTCACCCAGAGGCGCTCAGTGCTTGCTGTTCTTTAATTCTCTTTGAAAAGTTACTCCCTGACACTGGGAGCAGAAGCCACACCACAAATTACAGGGAGTGAATAAAGCAGGATTGTTGCGCACTCCGTCTCCTCCCTGCCTTTGAAATCTGAAAGCTGAGTAATTCGGAAAAGGGACTTGACTTCTTTTAAAATCAAAGCGAAACGAATGCCTGTTTTCTGACTGTGACTTGAAATGCCGGCAATAAATGTTCCTGCGAGCCAGGCAACTGGCTGCTGGTGACAGAGGGAGAGTTGCCACCATCCCACCCCACCAAAATTGGAAGGGGGTGAGCGGTGCCTACGTGCACATCCAACCATGCTGTACCTGCACTTCTGGTCAAACGACAGGGTGCCGAAGAAATCCTGCAAGACACCCCTTGGTAACAGCTGTGTGACTGGAACACGGGACGCGTCCTGCCCCTTCTCTCCGTACAGGAGAAGGGAAGTGCCAGGGTGCATGGTTTTGCGCATCACAATGACAGCCCTGTGGCCTCACCTCGAAGCCATGTGGGCTGAGGCAGAAGAAAGGCTCAATAGTATTGACTAATCAGACAGGTACAAGGCAGAAGGAGGTGGTAGCACACCCAGCACTGCCCTATGCATTACTGCAGAAGTGCCCAGGCTGAGGAGAGCCAGGTCTTGCTGCAGAGGCTATTCTGTCACAAGGAGAGGAGATGCTTTAATGAACTCAGTGATTTCTCTGTGTCTGGGGAAAAGACTGGGAGCACGAATGGAAGCTATCCAGCTGGGTTGGGGCTCATGCACTGTGTATCTGCATTGTAAAAGCTGAGTCAGGAAAACAGCCCTGACGAAGCAGAGGCAGCATCTCCCTCTTTATGCCACCCTGCACTGGGGCAGTTGGGATCCTGGGCTGACTTCAGCAGCAGTGTTTAAACAGCCCTTGATTATTTGTCAAAGATAGCACAACACAGGTGGTTTTATTATACAGTGCAACCTTCAACTGCCACCATTTTTACATTCTACATTGACATTTCCCATTATCTTTTTCTTCTCCATCTCCCCTTTCCTATATGGACAGAATAGAAAGCCTTACATAATGTAAACTAAGCAGGGTAACTACCTCCCTCGCCTCGCCCTTATTCCTAACTAGCTGCTGTAACTAGTCAGTCTTTGCAAACAGCCACTGGGGCAAAGGAGGAGTTGAATTGAATAAGTGTGTGAGGATGCAACTGCCAAGCTGCACTGCACTGCAGGAGCTGCTGAAAGGCAATGATGTCCTCCATCTCCTTCCTGGGAATTATCCTGGCTAATTGACACAGTTTTGTGTTTCTGACACTTCAGAGGGAACAGAAAGCAATATAATTTATCAAAGGGAAACAACTAGGTATTAGGAGTGTTTGGTGATCCTACATTTAGTTCATTTCCTTCATGCACCTGGGGCTTCCTGCAGGACTCTGTATCATGAGTTAGCAATGGCTGAAAGCATGGCTTTAGCACCACCACGGTGTCTGTTTCCCTGAGCACATGCTCAGACACTCAGGCCCACAAGGATTAGGACTGTGATTACTTAGCAATCTGCAGGGCTTTTTATGATGGTTATAGCATCACATCTGTAGGGCTGTACTGATCACTCTTTCCGTTTCCAGCCCTAGCTTGGGGCCCCTGCATCACTCCTACATCAAGGCGCATTCACACGACTGCAGCCCATGAGCCTTCCTAACACGCAAGTGGCACTAGTTTCTCCTGGCAAGGTTTGTTTAACTTCTTCAGAAGTTAGTTCCATTACAAGAACATTCCTTTGTCATCAGCCGATCTTCTACAGTGTATTGCTAAACATACAGGTAAACATACCTGCACTGTATAGGCTTTCACAATTCTTTTGCTTCTTGAATATTGTTCATTCATGTGCAAAGTTAACAGAGTGGTGCGAGATGATGACAGACACAGTTCGTGCTTGGGGCTAGATAGGAAGGACTGGGAGAAGCCAGAGAAACAAATGCTGTATCACATACACAAGAAACCCATTTTTCATTTTACATAAAGCAGAAATTAAAACAGGGAAGTCAAACACTTACAAATTAGGTATATAGTTATCATTGCACATGTACATGCATCCTTTTTGTACTTGTGCATTTCTCACACATACAATTTAACACTTACAACTTTACCAAAACGAGACATCTTTCATGAGCTTCAGTCTGCCTCTGCAATTTCCTGATATAACTGAAACCTACCCGAAAAGATGCAGCCCAAACAAGACTCCTTTGGCAAGATTCTTGACAAGCCAAAATGGGAGGTGCAACATCAAGCCACTCTAGTGTGAGTTCTGGCTTTGCCCACACATATACTTTGCCAAAGAGGTGGTTGGGTCTAACTCATACAGTGACAAAAATAAAACACAGAAGACCAAACCCATGCTTTTCAGGGGTGGATGTGAATGATGTTGTGGGAGTGACTGAATTCACTACATTTCTGCTCTGTGAAACTTTCCCCACTCCATCTTGATGACACCTTATAATAATTCCAAAATCTCCAGACTAATTTTAGCTGTTACCGCAAGGATAAAAGATGTCAGTAAGAGCTCTGTTGCTGGATTGCCTGAGCATGACAGAGACTGCTCTCTCAGCTTTGTGAGTGGTGCCTTCACCATGCAGCAGAGACCACACTGGCTGTACTGCTGCCTTGTTGTGGGCACACAGAGGGCTGCAGTTGGCACAACTTTATTCCGAAAGGCATGGAGTCTGTTGCTATCAGCTTATTACTGTGTGGGGGGCAGGGCACTTTTGCTGGTTGCTGTGACCTGTAGAGAGATGAGATAGCAGGAGAGGTTGGTTTTGCTATCTTGGTCCCCCAGCTCCCCACTAGCCCTGGAGCAGGAGGGGTGTTAAATGTCTTTGCAGATAGCAGTCAGCCACTGTCCTTGGGATCCAATGGGAAATGCTGGTTTATGTTGCTACTCCCCGAGCTGCCCTGGGCTCTGTGTACATGTTGATTAGACAGAGTGGCATTGACCCGGAGATCACTAGGGGCTGGACAACGTGACCTTTGAAGGTCCCTTTCAACCCAAACTATTCTATGATTAAGCATCACAGCTATTACTGAGGGCATATTGAATTGTTACTACTTGCAGGCTGGGAGATCATGTCTCCTGCTAGGCTGCTCTCTGCGGCAGGATTTTTCAGAGCGAAGCTCTTCTGCTCACCACTACTGGTGCTGCAGTGTTAAAAATGCTGTTTATAGAGTAATGCAGATGTCCTAGCACTGAGTCTTTTAACTGCCGGGCTGCAGCATGCAGCAGAGGATTGAACACTCCTCCTCTGCCTTGTTTTTATCTGGGAAATACGGGAGGAGATGTTAAAAAACTTCTTTTGTGTTCAAACAAGGGGTCACAGCATGAAAAAGCCTAGGAAACCCTGAGGTTGTCTTTTTGCAAGGTAATTAGCAGCTAATGGAGGTTGGGCCAGGGTTTGGGCGAACTGTCAGCCTGCAAAGCCCTACCTGCGCTGGTGATGTGCTGCAAGGAGGCCCAGAGGAACACCCTTGCTCCTCGTAGACACTGTCCCCTCTCTGAATGCTGCTAACTTTGCAGTGGCAGCCCCAGGGGATTATCTATCTTTCCCCACAGTATGCCACTTGGGTGGAGCAGATGGGGGAAATGCCTGCAAGATGAAACACAGGAGCCACAAAACTCAAGGCAGGAGATTCCTGTACTCTGCCAGTGGTGGGGCATTTGGAGTTAATGCATTTGTCTTCCCAAGTACCTGTCACATGTAATGGAGCTGTGCTCTCCTGGAGATGGTTGAACACCTGCCTGCCAAGAGGAAGTAGGGAATTAATTCCTTGTTTTGCTCTGCTTGTGTGCACAGCTTTGTTTTACCTATTAAACTGTCTTCATCTCAACCATAAGTTTTCTCACTTTTACCTGACTTTTGTGTGGGGCCGAGCTGCCCACCGGGATTAAACCACAACATCAGCATTTAGGGTTTATGATCCCATCCACACTTACTTGAAGTCATCAGTCTGTTGATCTGGGTCCCTCCTAGATCAGACCCTTTCACTGTCCATAGTTGTCTACAAATTCAGCAGTGAAGACCCTCACCAGCAGCCTCTCTCCTTAGCTGTGGAGAAGCCACAGAGATTTACAGGAAGACAAAGGAGCAGGTTTCCCAGTTTCTGTGTCCTTCTGTCTCGGGGTTCATGGTTGAAGGGAGAAATTTTGTGGAGACCCTTCTATTGAGACTTTAGACTAACCTTGTTATCATGAATTATGGTTCCATATGAAAGTGGGACTGAATGTTAGCTCTTTGGAAAGTGGGACTGAGTGTTAGCTCTCCAGCACAGAAGAGAGTTTTTTCTATGGAATTAATGCTTCCTAATTATTCCAGCACTGCCCAGAGGACAATCCCTTTTGCATAAATATGACTGACTTACATTCTCTAGCCATGCGAGGAAATATTCCTGACCTGAAAACATTTATTTCCTTCAGAAAGTCTGCATTTGCTTGATCATGATTTTTCTTTTTGCATTTGGCTAGGGCAAAAGCCAGTGGAAAAGAAACACCTCTAGGACAAACACTGGGGTAGTTTTCTAATGGGGCACATGAGAAGTCTAATTATGATCTATTGGTAGTGGTGAATATGTACGTAACTGTATTCTAGAGGGTTAACATAGACAGCATGTAGCGTGTCTTCCTTGAGCAGAAAGCAGCAAATCCCAGTGGCCTTACTTGCCCTCCTAAATAATAAATCATCTTAATGAATGATTTCAGGAGAAGCTGCCCACCCTGCTGAAGTTATTCAGATGCTGTTGTCAAGAACAAGCTTTGGTGTCAGGGTCTGAGGACATGATAGCTGGAACATTGCTGCTTGTGATACTTAGGCAGGTCATAAGCAAGTCAGGACTAATTCGTGGGGTTTTTTCTTTATGATGACTTTTTTTATTATGTATTAGGAGTGGGGGAGCACAATAACAACTTTGGGGTATTTTTAAATTAAACAACAAGGGTGAAAAGGAAAACCAAACTGAGTGTAAGCGATTGATGCTGCTTATTTGTTCGCATGTTGCCAGGGAGCTCCAAGGAGAGCAGGGAACAGCCAATAGCAGTCAATGGGGGTGGAGGAGGCCTTTTTAATTACATCACATCATTTTTCAAAATAATATTATTTTATCTCTCACAGGATCTTAAATAAACTTCTCAGAAACACATCCCATTATATTTTTGCATGCAGATTGCCTGCTCAGCTATGGTTAACCACTGACTGCGCTTAGGTATGTGTTTAGATAGGCTGTATTGTCGCTCTTACTCTATTAGAATGTCCAGAAGAGATAGGAAATTGGAGAAGACCAGCACAAATTAATTCAACATCCAAAGGATCCCACACTTAAAGCTGTCAGAAAAGCCCTCCATCTCAGCATGCATGCAGCAGGACGAGCAGAGAAATGGCCAGCACAGAGGGCTGCAGCATGGACAGGAAAAGTTAGTTCTGTCGCTGCAGAGATGTCCCCTCCCTGGGGAACTGGAAGGGCCACACTGCGTAAGAGCAGGCCAGGCAGAGGTGGAGAATGGCCAGGTGAGATGTGTGGGTGGCACATGCAAGCTACACTGTGCTGGGAGTTGTTTTTTCCCCATTTGTTCCTGAGAAGTTGGGGAAGTTGTTAAACACAAAAAGCAGAGAGATCCTCTTATTCATCAGTGAAACAACAGAGTGCCAAGTTAGCTTGAGTGTTTGGTGTCCATCATGGTACTCCACTGCAGCTGCAGTGGTTTCAAGAAAGAACAGAGAAAAGAAATCCTTTATCCTGGACCTACCTGCGCTGGAACTTACCTGCTGCGTTACATGATGCATTCTCCAGCTTGTGCACCATGATGCGGTCCTCACTATGACAGGCACTATCACAGTCTAGCATACATTGTTCAGTCCAGTATACATTGAGCCCTCCTGCTGCTTAGGCAACTTTTCACATTAATATGTGCACCTGAGCAAAAGTTTCAGTATTTCTAGGGGATCTTCTCTCTCAGCCACAGGCAGCATGTGTTCAGGTAGTAGCTGCTTTGGCAGGATGAAGACCTAGCTTGGGATACCGCCTTATCAAAGCAGGCTATATGCAATGAATGGTTATGGAAAACAAAGTAATGGATCTTAAGGAAGATACTGAGAGCTGAATTATGTAATTAAGATTCTGTTGTGGAGTGATGTGATTAATCCATGGAGACATGCTAGCGTATGCCCCAGAACATCCCAAGTTCCTGACTTTGCAGTGGTCCAAACCAGGCGCCTGCCCAGACCATGACATTGTTCACCGTCAGCCATCAAGGCCAGGTTTCCCTCGTGTTCAGAAACAGGGACTGTGGACAGGAAGTGACAGGGAGATGTGGGGTCAGAATGCGGTGGAGCAAATCTGGAGCTAGCAACTGAGAACTGCCTGCCAATCTGGTAATACAGACACAGTTTAGGAACTGGGGCTTCCTGCAAATACATCAGCATCGGCTTGTACTTATATGATCATGCCAACGTGGATCCACAGAAAAGCTTACAAAGAAGACTGAACACAACCCATTCCATGACAACTGTGCCTGCAAAAGACGCCACACATCTCAGGGAAGTATGCAATACAAGTTCTGCAGAGGAACCACAGTGACACCCATAAATGAACTTTAGTGGGTGGGCAGGAAGAAAGCAGTGGGCATAGTTTTATTGCCCTCTCCTGTCCAACAAAGTATCTGCTGGGAGAAGCTCCGTTATTGCTACCTCCACCAAGTGAACCGCAGGTCACTTATCACTCTGTGTGGCTTATGGGCAACATAAGCAGGAGGAAGAACATCTCATGGCTCTGTCTAAGGAACACTCTGTTTAGGGACTGAAATGATTTTTACCCAGCCCTAATGCAAAGCCTGGAGAAGATTTCTGTAACAAGAAGAGAGCAGTTTGGATCCCAGCTCTACTTGTTTGTGAAACAGAGATACACATTCCTTCTCCCAGTCAAAGCCAGGCACCTTCTTTCCCCTCAGTTCTCAGGGATAGGCCATTTCCTTCAGCACATTCCCAAAATAATTAGAGGAGAGAAAAACATCTTTTCCTGCCCAGTATGTTGACACAATGCCAAGATACTGCTAGAGCCTGAAATTAGTGCAAAAATAAGTTTGATATGTAAGACCTGAGACCCTACTATCTTCATGGCTCCAGATTCCATGAGTGTCTCCAAGTAGAAGCTTGTTAATATATCAAACTCTACTAACAGATTATTTCAAAAGCAAAAAGCCATACAGGTCTGATGGGGAAGATGCCCATTTCCCCACGGACCACTGGGGAAAATTAAAATAAAGGAGTGGAGTGGAAAAGATTAAAATAGAGACTGAGTGGCAAAGTTGGGGTGAGGAGAAGTCCCCACATTTCCTTTGTGGTTTTATGTCTGTAGAGTCTGCTTTCACAGTGATTAATATAACAAACAGGATACTCACAAAAAGACTCCTAATGCTCACTGATCAGAAGTATAATGACGTGGAAGCTGCAGCTGTTCCAGTGGATTTCTGAACAGCAGGCTCTTGTTGAATGAGCCCCATGATTATTTATTTCCATCACGGGCTCTTTATTCCAAGGTATTTGTTGTTTTCCCTGCATTTAGACAGTCTGTCCTTACATACAGAAAGCTCTGATAATGGATTTTTTTTATTAGCCTCCTCTTCCTCCTGCTTCTACAAACACAATGCATCCCCAAATCACTGCATTATGAAGGGAAGGCGCTGCCAGCGTTTTAACAAGGGCCTCCCACAGCATTCTCCCCCATTAGCCTCATAAACACAGGGCAGTGCTGGAGCATGTGCTGCAGAGAGAAGGGTCAGGAGACTATTTATTCTCCCCGTTTAAACAAAAATGCTTTCTCGTGAGCAAGGAGAGAAGCAAACAAATAAATTAAGCTGTGCCTTGATGGAAGCATTTATATTGTGTCCTTGGGAAATGTACCGAGTGTGGGGATAGTGCAGGCCAGTGTTTAACTTGTCTGATTTGAAATGGCTTGTGTGTAAATGGAGACCTTGCAGGGGCATTTTGCAGCTTGATTTTTTTCTTCTTTTTTAATATCTTGTGCTTGGTGCAATCTGCTCTGTTTCAAGGTAAAGTGCTCATTCTTTGGAGTCACCCTGTGACAGCACTGTGAGCTGGAGTCACAGGCCTGGGGTGTGCAGAGAGAAGATGAGAGGACTAATTGTGGTGGCTACAGATCTGCAACCTGATGCTGAGAGAATGCAGTTTCCCCGTTTGCCAGATAAGGATGATGTTTGTGCACCCACCTCATGACTAACGTGCCACTGCTTGAATTGGCAAGTATTTTTACTGTTTTCTTGAGACCCACTGGAGGCAGGTGTGGCTGATCACAGCCATCTCAAACAGGAGGAAAAACTCTAAGCCAGTGGCTCCTGGTTGTGTCACCAGCCATTCGGGTTAGTGCTGTGTGTAAACCTGCACACTTGGTCCAGTTGGAGACTGGAATTCCTGCTCAGGAGCCCATTGCCTCAAAGTATGACATACTTAAAGAAAAAGCTCTTTGGATAGTGTGAACTGCCACAGAACTCCTGATGGCTGCAGGGTTATGGTGACTTACATCCAGCAGTGATGTGGCTCAACATGCCCATATTTACCAATATTTCAGTATGAAAAGACATGTTTCTATTATTGTGTTTCATTTTCAGCTGGTTCTTTTTCTTCCTTTTTCCCCCTGGGATGACATCACTGGAAGCCATTGGTAATGGTAACACTTCTCTCCCTGACACTCACTGGACCAACATGTATTTTTGTTCCATATGATTCTATTGGAGTTGTAAACTAAAAAGGCTCTTTGATTATCATTTTTATGCAAGGTCAGCAGAAAGAGCATGCCTGCTACATTTAAGAGAGTTTTAAACAGTATTTTACTTTTTTTTTTTTTTCTGAATATGTAAGCGCAGAAATGAAAAGCCTCATTCTTTGATGTGCTCCTGCCCTCCTTCCCCACAGCCTTCCTCCTGGAAACCAGGGTCATACAGGCTGTACAGAGGAAGGCACTAAGCCTGTGAATTCCTTGAACTGGTTTGGCTCCACTTTAAAGTGGGTGATGAGTGTCAATAAAACAAAACACAACGTACAAATGAAGTCTCCAAACCGGTATCAGCGTGGACGTGGGCTCCTCCAGCCAGACAATTTTGAATGAATGGACACGCTATTAAACAAAGAGGGCAGCTTGAAACAAAGGCTTGCAATCACTTGCTGTGACAGAATTCACAGCAGCATGCTGTAACCCCTGGTCTTACAATGCTGAAGGCGTAGCCATGAGGTTGTGTGCTTTCAGGGGCTAGCTGGGATATGAAGCAGAGGCAGGAAGATCATCAAGTCCAGGGATTTTTGACATATCCAGGCAACTGCTTACTCAGAGAGCCAGGTGGATGGGACTGTGACAAGACGCAGCAGCTGAATTTACTAGACATCAGGCCTAAAGGGCAGTAGTCAAGCCCAAATTCGCAGAGTGGGTGGTAGCTTTGGCAACCCACCTGCCTCTACCCTCAGAGGGTATCACATCCAAGTAGTTGTATTGCATCCAAGGAGTGGTCAATAGAGGTGGTGTAGTATGGGGATCCTGGAGAGGACAGACATGACTTGCGCCAAAGCAGCAGGAGACCTCTGCAGTTCACTCTTCACCTCAAGTACTTCACTGGATTCATCAATGACTGTGCAGCTTTTGCACTTCACAGACACTGAGGTCTCCTTTAGCCCTAGGTCTTGTTCTGGATCTTCTACAAGTCTCTTTTTCAGGGGCACTGAGCACATATCCCACAACTGCATAAGCCCCAGGGAGCAGAAGTGTCCTTCTCAGCTCCTAGGTGAGGGTACACATCCTGGCCATGCTCTTGTGTCACACCAGATTGTGCCTGAGAAGAAGACAAGGCTTGGAGTGAGCCAGAGGTGAAGCATGCACTGCAGTGGGTGCCTCGATTCTTCATCAGGGGGATGAGCCTGCCAGGGCACTGGGGTGGTAGTTCAGAGCTGGCTGAGCTGTAGTCGCTGAACATAAGGGCATGTAGAAACCTGCAGGATGGAAGCAGCCAAGAAGGCAGACTCCTGTGCAACTGTATTGATTGCATCAATGCTAAATTTTCTCCTTTAAGTGCTGAGAATGCATCATGATTATTATTAGACACTGCCTTTTTTCTTGTTGCAAATGGTTGCATATATTAATACTCATAGGAACTGGACAAAATTAGTTGCCCACAGCTTTTTATAACATTTAGAGTTCAAAAAAAGCATGGGATGCTTTTAGCCAGATTGTAACATTTTTGTCTCACACAGCTGATGGGATGTCTGCTCTACATCCATCTATTTTCTGCTTAAAAGGTCACGTTTAATTTCCTAAATGAGCCTACCCTCCCCTCTCCCCCCCACCCAGCATTCTCTCTCTATAGCAAGACATCGCTGCATTTTTCCTTCCCTACTATCCTGAAAGGATGCTCGTGCTTACAAGGTTTGTGTGCAGTGAGGGAGAAAAAACATCTGCCACCAATGACTTCACAGACATGGTATATTTACAAACCTTGTTTGTTGCCATGAATACGTCATGCCTGGTTGATGCCCTTATGGGCAAAGTAAAATTGTATGAAGGGTATTCTCTCTGCTGCTCCCCTAAGAAAAAAGGCCTCATTTTGTAAAGGCAGCACATAGGTGTGAGAACTCCAGGGGATGGGGAAGAACATCCTGTAATTCACTTAAAACCAAAACCAAATGGCCATCTCTTAAAGTTCTGTCACAGGTAGGTAACTGCAGTCTCTCTCCTGAGTCCCACTGCTGCATGGGACTTGACACATGCCAGTTTTGGTCTATGCTCCCACCTAACAAAATGTGGTGACAGAGGAACAGTTTTGAATATTTTCTGTGGTAGAACTGTGCACCACTTACTCCCCACCCATAGAAGTGATTATCTGATGTCACCATTGCTGTTAGTCTCCCCTGCCTAAGAGGAGACCCTCTCCAATGTTATCTTCCAAGGCTCTGTCACTGTGAAAAGCTCCAAGGGGCGCATGTGCACTGTTTCAAAGCCCCAGATGCCAGCTAACGACAGATACAGGTGTGTAGCTCTCATAAATATTGGTGAAAGTTCTGAAAAGGTATTTTCCTTTGTAAACAGCTTCCTTTTAATGGCATCTGTTTTAATGAGACCTTCATTTTCTAGTGTTTCCAGGAACAATTTTCTTAATTTCCTTTAGCCTGCTAATACCTCCTGACAGCATCTTTCTGTTATCACTTGTGTTATGCATCATAGTCCTAAACTCTGCTTCTTCTGTAGTTTGGTGCTGAGGGCATCACAGAGAAGTAGCTGAGCCTCAGGGTCTCTGCAAGGCTGGTTATTTTGCAATGAGGCAGTGGATCACCATTAGAAGTTCATGTAAGAATCAGTTAAGCCTTATGTAATAACTCTGACTCAGTCTGAGCAAAACAGACACTCTGAACATGATGAACATGCATATGTCAGTATTCAGAGAGCAGGAATCCCTTTTCCATGTCAGCACCTATTTCTCTAACAAGACCTTTTATTAGTCCTGATTCAATCTTCTTAGAGTTTAGCTGAAGAGTCTGGAAATGCTCACAATTGTTTGCCTTGGATGAACAATCCTCCCAACTAGACCCAAATGGTAAAATGTAGGATTCACCCAGTTGCAAAGCTAATTAAAGAATTGCTCCATTACTTTTTGTTGAGCTCCAAAGTCTGAAAATCATGCTATGCTAGTTTTTCTCAGATACATCTGACTGTTTCTCCAGCATCTTTTCATAAACAATTGCCTCCCCCTTTAAAAAAATCTTACTGCCACCTTCCTGTTTTTATAACATAGCAGTAGCAAAGAACCATTTGTACAGAATACTGCCATGGTCCTAAAAACCTTTTGAAATCTTTTCCTGCATGGAACAGATAGCACAGATAGATAGGCAGAGTAGTAGACCATTGCATTCAGCTTTTCTATAGGAGCACTTTACTGATATTGGCTCATATTTTTTCCCCTTGAACTGTGGAGCCAATCTTTGTGTGCCCTCTTAGATGTGTAAGTTGCTCTTTGTTTGGCACACCACCTGAATGTCAATGGGGGCAATTACGGTGCTTTACAATTCATCGGTACTTTCGGGGCACATCTGCACACAGATACGTGCATTATGCTCCCAGCTATATTGCGGTTTGTCTCTAAATTTGCATTCCTTTTTCCTCTCATGCTTGAACTCCCAGGTTTGAAAATACTGCCACTTACCAGCTAAAGAGTGCTCGGTCAGAGACTGCAGTGTGAGGGCTCTGACCCTTCCTGCAGTGTGCAGCACTCTGCAACAGAAACAGCAAGCTGAACAAACGCTCTTTCCTATCCTGTTTGCCTTTTAAAGGCATGCAAAGGGGGCTGGCAGCTACAGCTCAAAGAAAAGCAAATGCAGGAAAATAGAAGTGCATTACAGGCCCAGTCCCGCAAAGTAATGAGCACACTCAGTAATTCCACGTTTCTGACCCAGCTCCCAAGTCTTTGTACAATTTAGCATTAGAGCTGAAATGTCTCACTTATTTACATAAAATGCCCATTACAGGGTTTTAAGCAAGGAAGAGACCAGGTCTGGGAAACAGATTCGCAAGTTGCTGAAGGTCTATGGGTGGCAAACAGAAAGCACAGAGCCAGAACAGAGGTAAAGGATGCAATTAAAACAGCAGCACCAGCAGGTGAAAGGCCACGGTAAAAAGCAGGGACAAAGTGCAAATCAGTGCAGTTCAATAGGAATGGATGCTACCAGACAGAGACTGAAAGACTGGCAAGAGGCTGTTGGTGGCCAGAAGAGAAGATAAATCTGGAAGCAGCATGAACGAGTCTGTTATCTAGCTGAAGCAGTCAGGCAGCACTCCTTGATAGACAAATTCAGGAAGCAATGACATTAAATAGATGTAAACAAGCTGTCTCAGCATTAAAATTTTGTTACTAACCAATTAAATTTCATCTTCTACTCTTAGCTGGCGGCCCTGGCTCACAGCCCCTTCGCTCTTACTGTTCCACAAAGATAAACCATGTTGTACACTATTTCCATCAAAATCAGGAGATGGATGGAAAGCCCTTCCTTTCTCTAATGAGGCTGAAAGACTCCTTACCCTACGTATCAGAGAAGCCTGTCACATTTACATTAATTGATGCTGAGAGTTTTAGGGTTGTTCAGAAAGTGTTCAGGGCCAAAGAGGAATGGGAGGCCCATGAAAATGTGCGGTTAAAGTGGATTAGATTGTGCATTAGTGAGGCCTGCAATTTCCAAATCCAGTGTTCTTTCCTAAGGTTTAGTATTCACGCCACACCAAACAGTGCTGTGTGGGGAGCCAGAGGCCCTTTGGCAAGCAACTGTTTCATCCTCCAAGTAGGCTATTTTTACTAATGCCAGCAAAAAGCCCACATAGCAGAAATATGCTGCTGCCATCACCTGCCTCATTCTGCCAATGATTTTGTCCATGCAAGAGTTTTTGTAACTGTAAATGACAATGCTGCTTTTAATTCTTACATTTCAGCTTATACCTCTTCAGTCCTTTCAATGTTCTTGGAGCTAATGATTTCAGCACAACTTTCATTTCGCATCACCCTCATCATTTACTGAAATGGATCTGTCCTGGGGATGCCTTCTTCTTTTTATAGCAGCTTTTACTTCTGGAAGAAGCTCTTCATTTCCAGGCATGGACTGTTGCGCAACAACCCACAGTAAACTTGAGAGAGAGAGAGAAAAAGAAATAAAATTGTGATTTAGAGAAAGCAGAACTTCTGAAACAACGCAAAGCTGAAGCTGTTAGCCAAAATTCTGATGGCCTTTATGAACAACAAGCATCTGTAAACACAGGGTGATTCCTGGCCAGGACTCAGCCCAGTGTGACTTGCATCTCTCCAGACACGTGCTGCATCCTGCAGAAGGTTGCCTTTGAAACCCAGCCATAAGCACTGCGAAATGCCAGCGAGCTTCTCCTTGACAGAAAATGCTCTTAAAGCCATGCCTTAAAAAGAGCATTCACTGGTCATTAGGGTGCACAGTGCTCCTGTACCTCTGAAACAGCATTTACTGTGTAGCGGGCAGAGAAAGACAGGGAGGGGGATTCATCACACTAACATTAATCACAGTAATAAAGCTGCCCAGGGGTGCTCCAGGCTGTAGCTTGTTATGAAAGTGAGGAGGGCTGCATGTCCACTGACCCATGGCCCTCAGTCCCTTGCAGGTGTCTCCAGGCAGGTGCAGGCCCTGAGGCACTGAAGCAGCCCTAGGCCTCCCCACTGCCTGGGGGCAGCCCCACGCTGCTGGAGGGCTGGTGTTGAGAGAGGAGGGGAAGATGGTGACCATGGCTCTTCCATGCTGGGGGCTGGCTGCTGTTCATGACGCGATGGCTGGCTATGGGGAGCACATCTGAGCCCCCTGAGCCAAGCAGCGGTTTCCCAGTCTTGGTGGTGCAGTGCCTGAGGCAGCAACCGCAGGCAGCACTGCCTTTTGGATATGGGTTGCTGCTGCACACTTCCCCCAGAAATGAATTCACCTTGGCCATTCATCATCACCGCAGGCAATCTAATTAGAGCCCTGTCTGAAAAGGAGAGGCTCATTTATAATAGAGACTTTGTTATGGAAGTGTAACACCTCCAACTACATTTTTGCAGCAGTTGGTTTTTTTTAAGGAAAATTAATTAATTGTCTGGTGCATTTTAAAAAAACCAGCCTCCCGAGGATGGCGCAGCGGCACGTCTCAACGCACTCCCTCCCCACCCAGGTCGCCTGCTGTGTGACAGTGAAATGCTAAAATCACTTTGGCAGAGAAGCAGTCTTGGAGGCTGCTGTTTATTTTCTACAGCAGAGGAATATGTTAGGATGCAGCCTGCACCTCTGCCCTATGGGACCATCTCTAATTGTGCCCTGTGCGCTGCAGAAGCTTTCTAAATGCACAGTTCAGAAAGCAGAATTAAACATGGATGGGAGAGGCACCCACATGTAGTACGCACCCAGCTTGGTCTTTAAAAGAGGTGAATGTAAGAAGGCACTTCGAGAAGCACAAAAATGGATAGTGGAATAAGGCAGATAATCTCCTACTGACATGAGCGCAGCACAGTCAGTGGTGAAGCATCTGGGCTCTTGGCTCCTTCTCACACCCATTTTTGTTCCTTATTTGAGCGGTCTCAGTGACGGGACAGTTCAGGTGGGTGCTGCTCAGGAGTGGTTTCGGACAGAAGTGGGGCCAACTGCAAAGTGGCAGAGAAAAGGCACAGCATGTCCCTGTTGCTGCTAAGGATGTGTTAGAGAATGGATGGCATGCACCTCACCAGATGAAAAGCCTGGAGCAGACTAAAGTGCTGTTAATGTGAGGTAGGCTCTGTTCTGAGCTGCCCAGGATACATCATCTCAGGTCACTCCAAAAAACAAAAGTAAAAGCAGTGGATGGAGGGCCTTTTTCATTATCTCCAGGGCTTGCTACGTAGTCATATTTCTTCTAACTACGCTTCTTCTTGTGGAGAGGCCAAGTATTATTGGTGCAAAGGAGCAATCACCCCAAAAATGATGAGTAAGATCCCCAGGCAGTACAAGAGAGGAATAAACTGCTGTGGCATCTGGGATGAGGTGTACTCCAGAAGCTAGGGAAAGGATCAGCTGAGTTTGGAAGTGAGCAGTAGAAAACAGGATGTGGAAGAAAAAGAGTCTTTGCGAGAAGGAAAATAACTATACTGCAAGAAGATACTGGAAGAACGGTTCACCATTTTGCCTGTACAGGAGAGGAGAAATGGGCACCTGAATTTCAGAGTGGGTAAGAAAGCAAGGTTTTCTGAAGAAAAGGCTTAGGACAGAGCAGGGACGATACAACCACTTCTGAAATCTTGCTTACTGCCTTTTATCTGTTGGTAGAGTGCTAAAAAAGAGAAGGAGCCACAATAGGGACTATTAGGAAAAGGACCTCCAGGAGACAAATAAAATTTGTCAGCTTTGCCAGCTGAGGCCTTCCTGTAAGTAGAATGCAGCACCAAGTATTATACAAAGCGCCGTATTAAGGCTGTACACATCTTCTCACACAGTGGCACTCTTTACTACACTGTGAGTCTGTGACTCTCATGCTCTTTCAGGTAGTGCTTTTAAGGCTATTCTGGTGTTTGGACTTGGACAGAGGGTCTTATTCTCATTGCTTGGAAGAATAAATCTCAAGACTATATGTATGATACTACTCCATGGTCAGCGAGAACAACTGGTTTTGTGAGGTTTTTGCCAGCTGCTGCCTTAAATACTGTCCAAAACCAAAAGTAGACAGACAGTCTCTATGCGCAGTAACCTGTCCTCCTATGTGCATGGACGAGTGCTGGCAATCACATGTTTTCTCTTTCCATGCTAACCAGCACGAGCCAGCCAGGTCTGGAAGCAGTGTAACCACATCAGTGTGATGCTGGGTCTGAACTAACAGACCAGGTCAGCATTTATCTCAAGAGGTCTGCCTTGAGTACGCCTTATGCCCATACACTCAGTTCAATTAAAAGACAGACAGATATCTTTTCAGGTTGGAAGCCAACATCCCTATGAGGACAGGGAATAAATGCATGACCACGAATGGGTGGAGAGCAAGGACTGCAATGAAGAGATTAGGGTGGCTGCCCAGCTACGGCATGCCTTCATCTCTGCAGGATTTTTTACTTACCTGCTTAATGGCTCTTCACAGGGTTTTCATTACACATTTTTGTCTGTATCTTTGCAGTACTAACCATGGAATGCTGCATGCTTTAACCTGTACTTTTGCCATTTTGATGTTGAACCATGCCTGTTCTAATTAGGTATTCATACAGTGATAAACACTCATTTCTTACACACATTATGCAGAGCCTTGCATTGTTTTCCTGTATTTTCTGTTATTTCTTTTGTAGTGTTTGAGGCAGGACACGACTCTTTTGAAAGAGGAAAAAGGAAGATGTTTATGAAAGGGCTTTTCTGCACAAGCATAAAAAATGCCAAGTGTAGTCCTCATAAAATTGGAGGCCAGCCCAGATCTTGGGACCTCTAGACCTTTTGCTAAGGTCTGGTGAAAAATGTCATGGAGGTCCACTAGCCTTCACCAGGCTCATGGGGTAATTTTATGCAGGACACTTCAGCAGGAATCTGTGCACTTGCTCCACTGCAGCTCCAGACCTGCTAAACCAACAAGGGTCTGTGTTGTTGTTGTCTGTATGGCAGTGGTGGCAGCTGCTCACCAACAGCCCCCAAGAAATACAGGATCTCCTTCAGCAGTATGGGGAACATCATATATTTGGGGTCTGACAACATTTTGGACAGAATTTATCAAGTCGATTTATTCATGTGGAGAGTAGTCTGCTGTTTGTATATCCTTGGGAGTATTTGAACAGTTAAATTGCGTCACTCATGGTAATCTTTCTCTTTTTGCCATGCATTCAGAGTTAACACTGAAGAAATGTTAACACTACAGCAGTTGGTTTCTGCGTTGTCTGATGGAAATCTAGAGGCTAGCTGGTATGACTTTACAAGTCCTGCTGCATAAACCCAGTTTTGGCCACCTCCATATGCACGTTTTCACTCCTACCATGTGGGTTATGTCAGTACTTTAATGGTACAGACCTTGGACTTTATTTCTGGTATCTCCTGCAGTGTCTTCAATGAAGTAATAAACCTGCAATAATATAAATATGGTATGAGCAAGAAGAAGGTCAATCCTGCAGTTTTTAGAGGGGGAAAAAATGTCTGAACTTGACAAAATCTTGAGTCCCAATACAGAGGCTTACTCTTGTCATGCTTTAATTGATTAATCTGGTTCTTTTTGAGGGAAATCCACAGACACACACATGCACACACAAAACATCTGTGTTAATGGGTTGTGTAATAAAAAATGGATTCATTTAAAAAAAATTAATGCTATTGACTGTTACTATATAACATGTAATACAGCCTAAAGCTATGTACTATGCAAAATGAAAGAGCATGCGAGAAATAGTTTGAAAAAGTATACGCTGCGCCTTGCATTGTTCATTGTTGTCTTTTTCTAAGCTAGACAAAGGATACTATGTCAAAACAACTTTCTGTGCAAAGATCATTTTACAACTGTTTATATAAAAATGGTAGATTTTACAAATCTATCCGCCAGTTAAAATCCCACACTTTTTTACACTGTGTATTCAAGTACACAATTCCACATGATATACATTAATGTAATATTTAGTTCTGCATTTATTGTGCATTTAGAAAGAAAGGATAAGGAAGATGAGAAAAGAGGCACAGAGCTCTTTCAACGTAGAGTTTTAGACTGTGGCATATGCGTTTCTTTCTAACACCATCATGAGAAAGCAGGGAAATTGCAGTTGAAGCAACCCTGACCTCAGGACCTGTTTCAGCTTGCAAGCTTTCTCTGCCCAGTAGGCCCTTTTCACCCTGTATGCCAAGCAGCACAAAGGTAAACTAGTGCCTGGAAGGTTGCTAGTACCAGGTGCATTTTTTACTACTAATTTTTTACACTAATCTTTGCAATATGTGCTGTGCTTCTTAATGCTCCAGCTTCTGGATTTGTGCGCTTCCTTCAGCTTTAATGTAAAAGGCTTTCTGAGTAAAGCTTGAATACAGAGCTTCAGGCATTTTAATGAACTCAAAGAGTTGAGGGATCTCTCTGTCACCTCCCCAGTGGGGAAGTTTGATGGTAAATCCCAGAAGCTGTAGTAGCTCTGCCTGTGCTATCACCTCCTTACATCGCAGGACACAGCATCAGTGGGTTGCAGCCACCAGCTTCCTAGATGCCATCATGACATGGTGGGTGCTCTGCTTAATGTTCCCTCCATCCAGTCCTCTCTCAGTGTATGTCTAGTTCTGTGATCCTCACCTGCCTCCCTTTTATTTCATTGTTGTCCCCCATAATCTGTTCTTTTTCTCCTTTCCTTTCTTTTTTGTTTAGACCTTCTCAATATCAGGGAACTTGAGGTTTGGTAAAGGCCAGTTTAGTCTCACAAAAGAGTGACTGGCTTTCAAGGACAGAAGCCTCATCAATGTCAGCAATCAGTGAAACTGCACAACTGTGCTGTCTACTTAGTGCTCCTACTGCCTTGTGCTTCATCGCATAGCCAGGCAGTTGGATGGAGAAGACAGGGAAACTCTTTCACAGGCAGTTTTTATGGTGCTGAGTTGTCCCTGAACACTTTCTATTAGGCTTCAACTGATGACTAATTTGAGGTTCAGTCTCTTACCGCTGAAGCTGGAATTTTCTTTCCAGGTGATGTAAAAATGCCCCATGGCAGTGTATTGTAGATCGACAGGTGTTGGGAGTAAATGAAAAGCCTCTGTAGTCCAGCAGAATCTGAGTGTTTGAAACCAGAGGAACTTTATAATGTTCAGTGGAAGAAGCAGAAAAGTGGTTTTGAATCACCCAGAAAAGT
This sequence comes from Psittacus erithacus, assembly GCA_009867235.2. Lineage (NCBI taxonomy): Eukaryota > Metazoa > Chordata > Aves > Psittaciformes > Psittacidae > Psittacus > Psittacus erithacus. Next base: position 37,819 of record WYDI02023832.1, on the reverse strand, counting down.
CAAGCTCCACTTGTATTTCAACATGGTTCAGCTTAAAAATGCTTTCATTTCTACATGAATTACCAGGAAATTAGACTGTGCTTTAGAATTTCAGAGGCTTTATCTCTGGAGCCTGTGAGGAGGCTCACACACATAACCTGTGTGAACCCTTTCATCCATCACAGATATGACACATCAGGTGCTTGGAAGCACAGAATGATGCTACACAACCATTGGGTACAGGCAGTGAAAAATGTCAGGTTTTATGGAAACTGCAAGAAGGAATTAGGTAGACTGGAAGCATTTACTCAGTGGGGATTTGGCTGGGGCATGAGCACCTTTTGTGAAAAATGCTATAGTATCTTCCAACAGCAGAAGCAGCTAGGGCCCTAGTAATGTGTCCCTTTCAGACAATAAGATGAGCACTCCTTTGTAATATGCTCAGGGTGGAGAGATAGGGAGAATTGTATCTGCCATATACTTCCCACAGCCGCTGACCATTTAGTATTGGTCTCCAATCTAGCCTTTACAAAGCCCAAAACTTTCTCAGGTGGTCTTTGGTGGGGTGTGGGCTTACACTGAGCTGTACCAGGTCTGCTTGTGGCCTGATGCATTGTGCATCTTCCATTGCTTATTTCCAGATTATTTTTGATTTTTCATCTTTATCGATGTGGATAGCCAAGTAGTGGAAATCATGTAATAGGAGTCCTTATAGGTACTCACTGGAGGAAAGAAGCAGAGAATAGCTCATCTCTTAATGACAGAAGAGACAGAACATGGAGGCATTCAGGGCAACTGAGTGTGGAACCAGTGCTTCACTGAGACACCTGACATGAATCCATGCTTTATCACCTGCTTTAGTTTTAACTGCCACAGTTGAATTTTTAGATTAGAAAATATGAGATCTGTCATAAACCACAGGTAGGCTGACAACTTCAGTTGCATGAGATTCTTCTCTGATTTGGAGCAGATGAGCAGGGAAGAGTTGGTGTCACAGAGCAGGCTAGAAATTCAAGGGCAGGAGCAGTTCCTGTAGAAGTGATCAGGTTTGCCTCATGCAGCAGTTGTGGGAAGCTTTTCAGTAGAGCAGAAAAAGAGAACCAGTGAAGTGGTCTTCTGTCAGTAAAAGTGTTTTTGTCAAAATGCAATTATTTTGTGGAAATGTGTCAAAACTTAAAACAGGAAAATGTGAAAAAATTATCTTTTGACTTTCTCATTTTACTGTGGTAATGTCAAATTGTTTCATTTGTGCAAGTGACAGTGCTTCATTCTGATTTGCTGAACTTTACTATTGCAACATTTGCTATTGTATTTACATATTCCTGTCTATATATTCCATATTTATATTGTCTCAGTGTTGCAGAAGTGCAGAATTTCTCATTCTGCAGAAACACTCCTATCTTATTTTTTGTTCTGAGTTGAAGAGTTCACTTGATTTTAAAATGGTGATCTTCACCCCCTCGCCCCCAAACAGATATGCAAGTTTTTGTAGCACCTCTGCTTCTAAAAGAGAATAATGCACTTTGCCCTCAATTTTGCATGCACAGCAAAACCTTCTGAGTCCAACGTGGTGGTTGTGTTTTGGATCAGTCCCTGTTCTGAGCTCAGGTTTCGGTTCTGAGCAGTTACAGTGATTAAGTAGTAGTAACCAGTCCCTGAATAATATATGTCTTCCCAGTGCTTTCTAGAGCAATTTGGTTTATTTCCAGCTCCTTTCCATAATTCCTTCAGGATCCCTTCCTCTCATGCCCTGGTGGTGCCACTCTCAGTTCCACCATGCCATCAAGTCACAATCCTTGTGGAAACATACAACACAGAAAAAGCAGCCGTCCTGAAAGTCCCCAGTTACCTTTCTTACTGTTTCAGCACTGTTTCCGTTTTCTGAGGTAAGCCAGTGTGCTCTGCTCATGCCTACTTTCTAAGCTTGCAATGCTTTTCCTTGGATTCTCTGCACCACTGACTTGCATTTTAGGTTGGCATTAAAAAGAGGGATTAAAAAGAGATCAGGAATCAACAGTTTTCAGGAAAAACTGATTGTGAATAGCAGTTCTTGTGCCTTGCTTCAAGATCCTTCAGCATCAGTCTGCAATTAAGGAAAGAACAAGAGAGATTCCAGAGACAGAGATGTTTTTCTAAAGAGGATGTGTGTGTGCAGAGGCGAGTGAGTGCTAATTGACTCCCTTTGCTCCTTGCATCCGAGCCAACCTGGCAATGAAGTCAAGTGGGATTCAGTGTGGATGTAAACCAGAAAGGCAAGAGGAACAATGCCTTTCCCAGCTACTGCCTTATGTTTTCCCTCTCCCACTGGGGCACTGGGAGACTGCTGCTGCATTGGTGGAGGATGGCTCGAATATGCATTCATAGCAAAAAAGTCAGGTCTAAAAACATTTCCAGGTGAGTGTCAGTGTGCTACTGATCAAAATGAAGGTCTATTGCAAAACTAAAAACGAAGCAAACGCTTCGCATATTTTGGTGGTCTGCTGCTGTGTGTGTGCATATATGTGTTTATACACTCTTCCTTAACCATTGTGAATTGAATTAATCATGGAAGGAGAGGCACGCTGTGCTCCTATTCTTGATGCAGTTCCACAGCTGGTTTATATGTTTCAACTGGAGTAAGACCTGGGCTAGGAGATATGGGAGAGGCCAGGCCTTGCTCTCCAACTGCTGTATTTGTGGGCAAGATTTAAAGGCAGTTCAATGTATTCTGCATGACTTAAGAAATTTTAGACTGTATTCCGTATTTACTGGGTCTGCAAAATAAATATGGAACACAGTATAAAATTTCTCAAGGAAAAGAGCTATTTCATCTCAGCTTCTAGGAATGCTCAAGTTAAATATCTGGGCCTACTTGGGTAACCACAGCTATTGAAATAAAGCACATGAAATTGCGCATCCAGTTGCAACACTCCAGAAATGCAGCCTTAATGCTTCTGAGAAGACCCCACAAATCGCCAGTTCTGATCAAGCACCAGTGTCCCTGAAGCCAGGCTTATTTACATCAGCCCAGAGTCTAGTCCATGGAGTAGATACATGTTCTTCATCTCACTAAGATCTCACAAATTTCCCAGCCCTACTTTAGCTTATAGCAGCTTTCTGATTCACTGATACTGGTTTGAGTTGGATGAGTTAAGCAGACGAATTGGTACATTGATGCCTTTCAGTTGGCTGCAAGTAGTCTGAACTAACCCACTTTCTCCCTACAAAGACTTACAACATAAACAGCTTCCTGGCAGTGCAGATGAACTGCTCCATTCAGTCCAACCTTATTTTGTCCTGTGAGATGAAGCAAAATGACCACAGCTTATTTGATTGGCTCTAGATTCATTGCTTCATTCTGTTTTCAGAAACAAAACAGACCAAACCCAACCCGTGTCAGTTACCTGGAGCACTGGACTGGACCCATCACTTTGAATACTTTCCTTTGAGGAAGGAGGGAGCTTCTAAAAAGTTCCTTAAGGTTTCCTCATTTCTCCTCCCATACTAATCCTGTCCTTTGGGATGTCACCATCTGTCCTTAGGTGCTGTCAGGCTGCTGTGCGGAGCCCATTGGCATGCCAAGCCCTTATCCCCGCGTTTGTGTTGTCTCACAAAGCAGCATGTAGGGATGTTTTAGCAATACAAAAGGAAGGTTTTGTTAGCTGTCATGGTGAAAGGAGAGGGAAATGGAAAACTGTAGTTTAAAGCTTGGTGCAGTGCTCCTCCAGTGACTGCTACCTTAGCCTTCAAGTGCCTCAGTTTTCCTACTAGTAGAGAATAGAGGTAAATAGGGGAAAATGGGGAAAATTAAATGGACCTACTAATTAATTTCCGTAAACCCCCTAAATAATCAGTGCAAATACTTGTGTGAGACAATCAATGTACTGAAAGGTCTGCTACTTCATAGTCCCTTGCAAGTGTAGGTACAGGAATAGCACTCCCCTGCCGGCAGGGCTGCCTGCAGTTGGCTAAGAGAGGCCAAGCAGAAGCAGCAAGGTGCCTTGGGAAACAGACAGGAATTGCAAGAACCAAGGAGAGGTCTCAAAATCCCACTCAGCCTATAGGTTTCTTGCTGAGCTGGTGCTGCAAGACGGAAGAAAGCATTGTACTTAGCCTCAAAAGCTTCTGACTTGCTTTCTGTGCCTGCCCTCTTTTAGTTGCCAGGGGTGTCTGGAGCAGCACAGCAGAAAATCAGAACCAGGTAGGAACTTCCTCCCCAGTGCCATGAGCCTGTGGGGGACTCACACTGGCAAGGCCAGAGCCTCCACTTCATACAGAGCTCATGCTCACAGTGAAGTGGGCTGAGGAGCAGTGAGAAGGCAGAGGATGCTGTCAGCTGCTGTTTGGATGATCAGAGGTGCATTGCTAGGAAGGATGTGAGGCATATATTTGCAATATGGCCATAGGCTGGCAGCATCAAGCTGCAAAGGCAGAAGAGGCTGAGAAGAGTGTTGGTGCTTTTCTGTCCACAGGTGGTCTGTGGCAGGACCACTGTGCTGTTGGATGAGAGAGAAAGGGGAAGCCTCAGGGCTGCCTGAGCATGTCGAAGAGGTCATGCTGAGCTGGCGCTTTCCACCTACCTGTCATTCCCTCCTTGCTCAACCACCTCTGTTGCTCCCTGACCCAGTCCTCCGCTCCAGGCAGTTCTTCGTGTTGGGGCTTCTTTGCCCCTCTTAGCCTATCATCAAGGTGTAAATAATGCTTCCCACTCTATGTGGATCTGCAGGGTTCTGCTGTTCTCCTGCAGGGCTAAAAATTGTCGGCAGCAAAGCAGCTTCTCTGTAGAATTTATCTGACTAAAAGATTGGATTGAGCGAAATGCATGAAAAGGGCTAGATCCTCACAGCTGTTATAAATCCTCATTTACAACATAGATCACAGCTGTAACCAACATGTAAATCACAACGCTCCCTTCTGGCTTGAAAAATCTATGAATCTATGAAAATTGGTGTAATTGCATTGATTTGAGGAGGGCTGCTGTGATTTACGCCGGCTAGGGATGCAGCCCAGCATATGCCCATCCTGTTAGAGCAAATTACAATTCTCTCTGTGGCACAGCAGCTCAGCATCCAGGCAGGCTCGGTCAGCAGCAGCGTGCTGTGCCTCCCATCAGCAACTACGCTGCTCCTGGGGCCCTGAGAGAAGCAGGGCTCACAGCTCCTGGCTCCGAACACTAAGCCTGTGCCTTTGCCTCCCCATTAGGCTGTGTTTGAGAAACAGCTATTGCCCAGCAAAGTGGTGCAATGTAAAAAATGTAGAAGTGGCAATGTTTGGATCAGGAGAAGCCTGTGGGGGGTTTCACAGGCTAGTTCATCTTGTCAGATGTGCGGTTCAGGAAATGCTTGTGCTGAATGCATTCTGCACTTTTACCCATATACCCTTCTGAAGCCTTCAGTGCCAGTTCCTTGGCATAGCAAAGGATACAGGGGCAGCAAGCAACAAATCAGATTCAAAGCTACTGAGCTACTGTGTGCAATGAAGGGATCTTGCTTTCTGGCTGCCGTGTAAGTGCAGGCTGCTGCAAAATTAGATACATTGCACAAATAGCAAAGGGGAAATATAGAGAAGAATCCCAAAGAATGCATTTTATTCTGCATGCAACCTATAAGAAGCTCAAGATTTTTAACTATTAATTGACTTCATATGGAATTGTTTTCAGGTAGAATAGCAATTCACCTTAAAGTCTCTGGAATAAGAATCAAAGTTGTTAGTCTCACATAGCATTTATCAAAGCATTTGTTGACAGTGAAAGCTCTGTTTAAGGCTGCACTTGCACTTGTCTTACAATGGCTTGTTTTCTGTTCTTACAGCTTCCTGAAGAAATTGTTCCTCCAAATTAAACTTTCAATGCCTGTCCTTTGCTCAGGAGCAGAAGTCTGTCGTTTTGGAGAAAACATATTGTCCAAGTTTCTAAGAAAAAGTGAGGAAAAAACCCCTTTTCTATTATCAAATTACATTTAGATTCTTTTGCATACTATTTAATCTTTATTAAATCGGCACATTAAAAATATGTGGTTTGCTTAATTCTCACTCAGGCCTGGAGTCAATGTCAATTGATTTTGGACACATTCAATGAACACTTTCTGCTGTGCTTAGAGTCTTGAGAGTGCAAGTCACAACAAATAAATATTGACAAGACTGTGGCGGAATGTGGCCAAATTCATATTTTGACTACACAGTTATATCTCTCTAGGGATATTGATGTTTGTTTTGCATATTTTCATAATCCAGGCTTTGGAGGACTTTTAGGTTTGGATTTTTGTTTAAATTGTCTGGTTGTGGTGCTATGATGGATGTTCAATTTCCCTGAAGATCTGTGTAAATAATAGATCTCATTTTGGTGACCAACCTGAAACCTGCAGCTTCTCATGAATAAACAATAGAACCAGAGCGTTTCAGCCAGCTCTTTTGCAACAGCCACTTCCAAAGCAGAGTCCTGAGATTGTATCAGGGATATGAGTCTGCCACCAGTTTCAGTCATTAGCAAGTAAAAGAGACAGAGGCACTAAATGCAGGGTGTGGACCCTCTCCCTCACCCCTTCTTCCAAATATTGGTCTTTGGTGGGGAGGGGATGTTTGGTCATCCCACCTCCTTGGTCCCCTGATCTGCATTGTGCTCATCAGGGTGTTCCTGCCTGTGCTGGGCTGCCTAACATCTCTGCCATGGCAATGAAAGACAGGCCTGTGCTCTTAAACATCCTGTAAAATAATCAACCAGCTGACATATTTTGCAGTCTCATCCTCTACTGTTTTGAAAGGAAAGTCATCCTGGACACATCCAGTATGAAAACTTCCCCTCATTGCAGGTTTTACTGGCACTTGCCACAGCTGGCTCCAGCACAAGTTTCTGTGAGATAGGTGCGGCCCTGAAAACCTCCACCCCACTCATGCCAGGCCTGTCCTGGCTTGTTTGCATGAGGAAAAGAGCTCACACTTGCTGCGAAAAACCCTTTATGCGAGGGATTTCCTGACCTAGCTACAAACAGGAAGAGAATGTCTTCTCAGGCAACACACGCAGTCTTCTGTCCTCTTTTTAATCTTGTGCTGCTATCTTTCCTCCCCACCCCATTTTCAGGGAAACTCTTTTCCTTTGGCAAATGCTGCTCTGACAATGAAATTGCTTGCGTGGAACACCCCTGCCTTGTCAGAAAGCCTGCTTTTGGTGGGTCTTTTCTGGATGGCTGGGCTGGGAGGATGGCAACTCAAATTATCCAGGTGTGTGTGCGTGAAAGGAGTGCCTGGCATCTGCAGCTGGCTACCTGATGGGTGTTGTGCCACATGGCTTTACCATCTACCCTCCCAGGGAGCTACCTAACATGCAAGCAGGGCAGGTCCCTGGCTTCATCTCAAGTTCCCCTGTGGCTGGTGGGCTGGTGCCTGCCACTGAAGCAGGTTTTTCGCTTCCTGCTTAGCGGATGTTTATATTACACCATGAAACGAAGCACAATATCAAAGCTGGCTGAGGCTATGTTGTAAGAAAATCCTCTGATCTTGCTAGCTCTTCTCAGTGTTTAGCCTTTTATCAGGACATGAGCTCATTGCTGTTTCAGGCTAAAGCAGAGCTTTGTATGGGTGCTTTGCTTTCACTCTTGAAATTCTCTATTTGACTTGCAGCTTGTGTCAGAAAGGGCCCGATCACAAAAAAAGGAAATGCTTTTAGCAGGAAAGTTAGCAGTCACTTACACATCACTTTTCCAAGGAATACAGGTGTGCAAGGAGAGAAGAGTCACACATCTCTCTTTGAATCAGGTTTTCAGAGCATCCGTCTAGATATTAATAATCTTCTCAGAAGATCACCAATTTCTTTTATGCCACCGAGAGCTCTAGTTGCCTGGCAATACCCAGTAACATCCAAGTGCCTCAGAGGACTGGATGCAAACTGCAACGTCGGTGCATTGTAAGTCGGGGCAGGCATATTTCAAGGTTTTTACAAAGGAAAAGTTAAACAGACAGCTGAAATGAGCTCTTTTTATTCACGTGATATTTTATTCCTCATGATAACCAGTTTCGGCTGGAGATTTATTAAATAATCTCCAACAAAACTTCCCCCAGCCTTTGTCTGATGTTTTAATTTTTTGTTGTTAATCTGTGTGTCACACTCATGATTCTGTTGCTGCTGAAATTTAGACAAGGGGATGTCTGACTAGGATATCCAGAGCCTCATCAGGATATGCAGGGTAGGACTGAGGGACATGGCTTGAGGTACCATCCTGCCTTGGTGCTGGCTGGGCCATCTCGAGGGGTGTCACAAGGCTCCTGACATGTGAGCATGGGCTCACCTCCTTTGTGGCAGTGAGCGTGGGTTGTGCAAACTGATGGACAGCTCAACAGCGGGGCCAAATAGTCAGTTCTTCAAGATATGACCATGATGCTTTCCCCGAGTCAAGACTGTTAACAGCTCATTTAAAACAGTCCAGGAGACTTGGTGATAGATTTAGCCTCAGGTTCCAGAGCTGACACACTGGCAACCCCAGCATAATGCCTGATCTACTGCAGAAGAAATACTCATCCTTCTCTGAACACAGGACAAACGGTGAATGCTCTGTTTGCCATAGCTGGGGAAATGTATGTTTCAGTCAGTTAAGTTTCCTTCCTTTAACAGTGATAGAAATTAATTTTAATACAGCCTTGCTGTGAAATTTACCCCATCTTAACTTTATGGTGTAGCCTGTTTATTTGTATTGTAAACCCTAATTCAGCAATGACTAGTTCAAATTGTGCTTTTAAATTCAAAGGCATGTAAAATGGCTGTGCAAAGGACAGTTGTCCCTCTATTTAAGTGTTTTTTCTTGATCAGATTACAGTTCCTCATAGTCTGGAGCAACAAAGAGTTTTCTAGAGATGTCTGAGAAAATTATCTCAAGCTGTTTCCCAGGGGATCTGGGTTTCTTAACTGCATTTCTCCTTTTTCTCTTAACAGACTTGAAGTGATGCCTGTAGTAGAAAGACAAGCTGGCATACAACAGCCCATTCCAAATGGAAAGAGGAGTCTGATGCTTTCTTTAGCTGTCCACCAAAAGCCTCACCATCATGTGCGTATTCCGTTACTAGGTGAAGAGCAGCTTGGCACCATTCACACTTATCATCACAAAGGTGACGCTGGACAAGGACAAACTATCGTATTCTGAATCAAGAAAATAGGCCTAGTATATAAGCCTATTGAAGTCTCCCTGTTAGATGTACACCTGGCTACTTCTTGTTCTGCTTCTTGATCCTTCATGCTTTTAAGCACTGCTTGGTCTGAAGTGGCCAATGCACTCTGAACTTCACTTGCTTCCCCTGGTATATTCTCTAGAAATGAGAACAGAGCTGTGCTGATCCCAAGAATCATGGTCACCTTCTCTTTCTGTGCCAGAATTTTGCAGTGGCATAAACTCATGCTTTCTCAGAATCTCCTTTCAAGGTTCTTATCATAACTATTAGAAGTCAAATTATTCTTTGTTTTAGTAGCATAAAAAATATGCCAAGGTAGACAAATCAGTGAACTATTGTCCTGTTTCCTACCACATTTTCTTTAGCATTTTCAAGTGCTTTTTGTGTTAAGGTCAGTCTATGGAAGCTGATGATACAGCCTTATACTCAGAAAAAGTGGTAAAATGGTTTTCCAAAATACCCATTTTCAGTATTCCATTTTCTAGAATAACCATAAAAGCTTCCTTTTTCACACGCTGTCACAATTGCAACATAAGAAGTTTCATGGCTGTAAATTTTCACAAGGAAGGATGCAATATATTTCTACTGTCTCTGACTCTATACTGCCCCATGCATTGTGCAGTCATTTCTATTTTTACCATTCTGGGTGGGAGACACAGTCATCTTAGAATAGTAGAGAGCTATAGTCACTTAGAGTTGGTCTGAACATCAATGTAAATTGCAAGAGGCAGAGAATCTGATTCTGTGCCTATAAATTTTATCAAACCAGCTGCTTGTCAAATTTCATTTTTGCTTTATTTAATCATTAGATATTACTGGAAGAAAATTGTACATTCTGCTGTTAGTTCTTCTAATGTTAATCTGGAATAAAAGCCTAATTCTTATCTCCTTCAGCCTGGCATCAGTGGAAATCAATTCCAGTGAAACTTACTTTAGCTTTAATTTCCATATTCACAATGTAATGTGGTCTTTGTGGTTCTTAAAACAGATGCATGGATAAAATAGAACCATAGAATGGTTTGGGTTTTTAAACCCGAAAGGAAGGGATTTGAAAGCTCACCCAGTTCCAACCCCCCTGCCATGGTCAGGGACACCTTCCACTAGACCAGGTTGCTCAAAGCTCCATTTAACCTGCCCTTGAGCCCTGCCAGGGATGGGGCAGCCACAGTTTCTCTGAGCAACCTGTTCTAGTGCCTTACCACTCATAGTGAGGAATTTCTTCCTAATGTCTAATCTAAATCTACCCTCTTTCAGTTTAAAGCCATTCCCCCTTGTCCTATTCCTACCTGCACTTGTAAAAAGTCCCTCTCCAGACTTCCTGTAGGCCCCCTTCAGGTACTGGGAGGCTGCTCTGAGGAATCTCCAGAGCCTTCTCTGCTCCAGGCTGAACAAGCCCAGCTCTCTCAGCCTGTCTTCATAGAAGAGGTGCTCCAGTCCTCTGATCATCTTCATGGCCTACTCTGGACTCACTTGAGCAGGCCCACATCCCTCCTGTGCTGGGGCCCCAGAACTGAACACAGTACTGCAGGTGGGGTCGTAATCCAGGCCATCTAATTTCATATCATAGTATTTACTTCTGCATGCTGTACTGTATTCTGCTACACACTTTTGAGCATTAGACACTTATTGAGCTAGCTGTAGTTAAAAGAATAGTTACTGGCACATACTGAGTCAGCCATCAGGTTTATAGGGAGAAGCAAAACTGACAATTCCTGCAATAGTACCTGAAGCAAAGATGTGGCTAATTTAGCAACTCTATACCATTCAAAGAGTGAACAGCTTCCACCTTAATGTCTTGGAAAAGCTCTCCATGTGTTGTATGATCCTTTCTGCATACTTTCCCTGCAAATTTTTCCTGGGAACAGAGTGAATATATGGGATTATGTGCCCTGGTCAGTTTCTCTTCTGTGGGATTGAGATCACTGCAAAACAGTAGAAGACGTGCCTGAGATCAAAGATGAGAGCCTAAGTCAGCAATTGCAAGCACTGGGGGCAGGAGTGGCTGTGAGAAAGGTAGGACCTAGGCTGGTTATGTATAAATTGAACTGCAGCCTTGGTTCTTCACAAGAAAGTACTTTGTGTAACTGGGGAGAGGCACAAGTTATCATCAGTCTTAAGAACAGACACATACTGTGCACACATGGGACAATGCCAGCACCTTTTAGCTAAAGAGATGTAATACTCCTACGGATAAGGGGCAGAAGATATCCCTGACAGGGAATTTATCCAAACTAGTGCCATTTGGCTTCTTGGCAGTTCCCACGTACAAAGCGTTCAGAAAAGGATATCTAGCTAAAGGGTGTTAGCTCTCCAATTACCCTTGCCTAGTTATAATGGCTCCTAGAGGCCCATTCTTTGCTACTATAAATTAGAATAACCCTTAAGGTTGACTAATTTGCCTGTGCCCTTTACCAGGGATGAGGGTGATATGCAGGAGATGTAGAGCTGCTTTCTTCCCTCATAGCTTCAAGGCTTTCTTATCCACCTCAGCCCAGCTAGCAGCAGGGATCTTCCTGCAAAGGGGAAGAAGAAGGCACCTAGGCAGGATGTCACATGGGCCAAACTAAACCCATGCAGAAATATACCACCCTTCTGCTGTGCAGAAAGCCTGCACAGCAAGGTATTACCCTCAGCAAGCTGCTGCCTGCCTCCCTCTCCCATTTCCATACGTGCTGCCTTACTGGTGTGCTCACTCAGGGTGAAGGCTGAAGCATCCTTGGTCTACCAACAGGGTATTGCTAGCTGGGCCAAGTATTTGTGTAGAACTGTGCTCCCGATGGCTTGTGCAGTTGCACCAAGACACCACTGATCACATTGCATTCACAGCCATCATGTGCCAGGCAGCCCTGAGAAGTCAAAGCAAGCATTTCCAGTCCTCTGGCTACAGGAGGGCCCAAACATGTAAGTGCAATTTAAAGAAAAGGGAAAAGACCTTGTGTGAGGAAACCCTCACCTGAAAGGAACAGGTTTGTTCTGCTTTAATCTGTGTTGTTTGATTGCCCCTTTCCAGTAACAAACCTGGCGCACTGCTGCTGCACTTTCAAAGCCAGGCAGCAGAGGTAACTTCCACCCTGGAACTAGTGATCTGATAAAGTGCTAGAGATGAAGGTGCAAGGCAGGGATATTACCCCAGCCTGGAAGTTCCTTTAAGTTCATAAAAGTTCTGAGTGGCAGCTCAGATTTAAGAAGCTCCAGAGGGGCTCTCGCAGCCCCACCAGTGGCTGATGAAAGTTGGCACATCTATTTTGACAGTTCAAAGCTGGGAATGGGGGTATTTATATTAGGTGTCATGAGATACCTCACCCTCCAACCTTTGTTAAGCTGTGTTTAGGCAACCTGAAGATCCTTGGATTTCCCTGTCCTGTCCTTTGCACCCTCCCAGCAGCTTGGAGAACTCACCCCCTCAAAAAGCAACCTTGGGGGTGTGCGAGGAAGTTGAGTGATTCTTCAGCCATGTCAGTTCCCTGATTCACTTCTTCCAGTGGAGCAAACACTTGTCCCAGCACAGCAGATAGGTGGTTTGAGGAGGTAACCAGTAGTGGAAAGAGACTAAGTCTACTAAGCCAGCACTGCCACCAAATAAACATGCCTCTATCTGTAGCTTCTGGAAGCTCATTTATCAGTTGTGCCTTTTCACAGGGTGACAGGGAACAGGAGCTGAGCCTAGGAGCTAAGGTTTGCGTTTGCTTTGAGAAGCAAATTTATTTCAGTTAAATCTAAAAGAAGCCAGCTATTCTTTGTTTAAGTTTATCCAGCCAAACCACTGTCAGTTGCCCTGTTTCCCTTTGAATTAATCTCTTCTGAGTTCACTGCAGTGCCTGGAGTTTACTCAGAAGGGAAAGGGAGCAGAACTGAGCTATTGCAGCTCATTTCCCTGCGTTTTTCTGAAGAAAATGAATCCATGACATGTAGATACCTGTGTGTTACCTCCTGGCTTAGGTAGAAGGTAAATGAAGGCATCTAACTGCATCCAAATGCTTGCAGAATGGCTGTCAGTCACAGACTGAAATGGCCAGAATGATGCTGGGCAGGAAGAGCATGTGAAGGACAAGGAGATTAACTCCCCTTTCACTGACATGAGTGTTTATCAAGAGACTTCTTTAGCACTATTGTTATGGCCCTGGAGTAAACCAAGCAAACAGCAAGAAGAATCAGGCTAAAGTTCAAACAAGCCTGGCCCTTCGTGCATTCACCTTATCTGGCTGCTCCCACCCCATCTGGCTGCTCCCACCCCATCTGGCTGCTCCCACCCCTTGTGCAGCACAGAATAAACATTGCTAAGGTATTTGTTATAGTCAACGCTGAAGAATACGAGTTTTCACAGTCCTGCACCCTGGCCAGATTCCACCTTCCTCTTCTCCTCTCCCACCCCTCACACATGTTTTTTATAGGGCCTGCAGATGCTGCATAGTCAGCTATTAGGGGGAGTTGGCTGACCAGCGTGAGGCTTAATTGTTTGCCCTGAGCTGTAGCCATGAAAACTAACCTTTATTTTTCTCTTTCTCTCAGCCTGTTTCCTCCTGTTGCTACAACAAAGCAGTAAGGAACCCTTAGCCCTTCCTATTGTAAGGAGCAGAAAGTTCGTTACATCAAAGCAGTGAGGAGCCCCTAGTCCTCGCACTGATTTTACCAGAACTGGAGAGTATTCAGCTGCACTGACCTTGCCCACATCTTCAATGAGGTTTGGTGAGATTTCACACCGGGAAAACAGTCTGCTCCTGTCTTTGAATGTGTGGAATTGCACAAGGAAATGTCATGAATGAGAATGTTTTTCTTTCCCAGCTTATCTTATGAAATCCCACTGGACAATTTGTGTGACTGGCAAAACTCTCCCATAATTCTGAGTGTTGTGGCCCATCCCAAATCTTATCTCACTTTAAAGGATTAAAGAGCATGCCAGTATTTCTCCATCAAAGGTTTCCAAAAATGCTGCGGAGAAAGCCTCTGCTTTTCTCACTCTCACTGGCTGAGAACAAGTGGTGAAACTGGAACCCCTAGCTCTAAATGGGTTAGACCAGTTCTCACCACTGCTCCTCCCTGGCTTGGGGCTGCCACCACCTTCCCCAGGGATGGCTGAGTCCATCCATCCAGATGCCTTGGGAATCTCTAGCCTAGATTCACTGCTGCTCCTGATTCCTGGAGAGTGCTGCAGGCACCAGGGCTGATCTAGAGGAGCCAACAGAGGTGGGACAGATCTCATGTACCTGGGATGCATTCTGTGCAGGGTATCAAGCTAGCAGATTCTTCCTTTTTTAATTTCTTGCAACTTAAGGAGAAAGGGTAGACCAGTGATTCCCCAGATCCCTACAAGCAGATGAATTCTTAGCTGATGCAGATCACCAGAATGTTATTGGGCTGAATTCCAGCCAAGAGCCTGGCCCCATGTCCTTTAAATGGAAGCAATACTCAAAATCAGCATAGAAAATAATACCTTCTTTTTATATGTAACAAATGATTGCCCCTTTGGAGGTGCTAATGTTGTTTAATTCTTTTGCTCGGAGTCCTGCCAAGGAGTTCAGTGCTGGACAATACAAATAAAAGCCATACCCACATTGAAGGGCTGACAACTCAAGATATTAGACATACTGCAGGCTGGTTTTGCCAGGGAATAAATAGGAAAGCATGGTTTCATATTTAGCACTTCTATTAATGATGAAGCACAGGACATATTCAGAAATGCATAAGCCTAAGAGAGAGTTTTTTCCCAGTTGATTTGGGGGGAGGAGGGGGGGAGGGAAATGCCATAAAGTGAATTTAGAAGGGTTCAAATGGGGAAGTAGCTAGAGAGTAGTGTTTAGCAAGGGAGAGGAAGACAAACCATTCAGGGCAAAATCTCCTCACAGGAGAAACTTACCTTAAAACCCCCTATTAAATAAATCAGCAGTTCTTTTCCAAATAATCCCATTTAATGCACATGTACTGCAAACTGACTAATTCATCACCCACGTAACAAAACTCACATAGTTAAACCATGTTTGCCAGTTTAACAACAGTATCTGACAGCAAAGGGCCACTGAACAACTGAAGTACACTTCTTCAAAGGCCAAAGACAATTAACCAAACCTTACTGTGCTTTTCTGGCTACAGGAAGCCTGCATTTCTAGCCATGCTTTAATTATAAATTAAGTCCATGATGTAATTATAAATAAAATCTTGGCTGCAAGGATAAGGAAAGTAGTAGTACCCTTATTTTGGCTGCCTAGCTGCATATACCTGCACAGGCAAAAAAGGTACCTATACCATAGCAGAATTCAAACAAACTCATGTGTAATTCTCTATTGTGATTCTCTTACTTATTGCTTATTACTATATAAAATTTTCTATCTTGTGTCCAGATTTATATATAAATAAATATATGTATAAACCTTGCCTGCCCTCTGCACAAATGTCAAACAGTAAGGACTGATACCTGCCCTTCACACGGTTCTGGAGGTGATGTACACCTTTAGTTGCATGCTTTTGCCAACTTGTCTGCATGGTTATTTACTCAATATTTACAACATACTTTTTATTAAAAATTTAATTACATTTGGTTATCTATTCAGAGGGTCTCATGTGGCACAAACCATTATTAAACATAGATGCTTACTCATGGTAAAGGAGGAAGGTAAAAATTACATAGAAAGCTGTATTAAGAGACTGAACACATCCACAGATACAATTAGATAACAATGTGATTACCATGGGATTAAAAACTGAGTGTTTTGGCATTTCTAAAAGCCTTCAGGAGCATCTGCACTTATAATACACTGATACTTTAATGCACTTTCTTATTGTAGAACTTTAAGTGTGAAATTCTCACGTAACAGTTTCCCAGGCTTTCATTCTTTACCTGACCTCAAATCACACTGGCATTCATAGGAATTTGCTATAAATGCGGGGTCAGGCCCTGCTGCAAGTTTCTGTTTTCTAAGTCTGTTAGGAAAACATAAGAAGCAGCAGATACCACATGTGCAAATTTTCATTTTCATCTCTAGGTGGGTATGAAGAGTTGGTCATTATTTAATGATGACATAAAAGCCGACATTTGTGATAAGACCACAGTTCCTTCACGCTTCCTGGAAGGCTGCAATCCTTCAATCAGATGCTGTAAAAGTTGGGTTTTTAATTACCTTGGAGTCAAGTTAGCTCTTCCCTTGCTGAGCTACTAGGAATTACTCATGGATATGTGCCTAAGGGAAGGATCTGGCCTCCATGTTGCAATTAAGACCAATTTAAATACAGGGTAAAATACAAATATTTTTCTACAGTATCCAACAAACATCTTTTCTACCTCTTTGTCATCATCCTTCTTGATTCAGGGTTCACATTACTTCCTTCACATCCCACCCTCAATCTCACACTTGCCACCACTGACAGTCAGATTACCTGGAGCAGGGGACCCAAGGACAGTCAGGAAGCAGGTCTGTACTGTAGTTTGGTTGTATCAAAAAGTCAAAAAAGACTGTGACGGGATCTCAGGTCAGCATGCTGGCAAGCAACCAAGAGAAGCATGTCAGCTGCTGAGTTTTGTAAATTAGCAGCAATCCTTTTGCCATTGTGAATTGCAAAAGTGGCAGTGCTGCCAAAGTTTATATGCCTCTGGCATCCTGACTAAGAATGTTTTTGTTACATCATAGGTATGTGCAATAGGGCTTGGATTTTTTGCTAACTAGCAGTGAGATTTTTGGCTAGATGAAACACATGTGGTTAAGTGTGCATCTGAGCATCAGAATTCTAGCTGGGGCTGCACCTGAACCAAGAGGACGTTGCCTTATTTTTTTATCAGTTGTTGGGGCAGTAATGGGGGAAGAGGGACATTGCTCCACTTAGGTCATAAGTCAACCAGTAGTACTGTATTGTTTTGTAGCAGGTGCTACCCTCCTATGTGTAATCTGACTTTCTCCACGTTGTATTTTATAACAGAATTTTGCATATGCTCCAGCTTGTAGCTAATAAATATTGCAATGGAGCATAAGACTGAAGACCGAAGGTTTGGGGTGGGGCTGTCTTTTTTTTCCCCTGTGGTCCATACCTTGAGCTGTGAGATTAAATGTGCACTAGGTTTTTTCCTACTGAAGTTTGTCCTTCTGAGGTAAGGGCTAGTTGTCAGTAGGAACTTGATCTGAAGAGTATCAAGTAAGGTCTTAGACTAATCTCTTAAAGAAGTCCAGCAAACTTTCATCAAAGGATCAGGAATCTCCAAACTGAAAAGGCCACTATTTTCATGTCTGGAGTATATGGACAGACACCATCATTTAATTCTTGTATTTCTTTCTGTTTTCTTGGTTTCACCAACAATATAAGCAGTTTTGCACCACCCTTCTTTAAGAAGGTAAGTACTATATTCTAAGACGATCAAGACCCCACTTGAAGCCATCACTGTGAAAGGTGCTGGTACAGGTAGAAAAGATAAACACTATTCAATGGGAATAGAATCATGATTTTGAAAGAAACAGGGTGAGAAAAGTAGCTTTGTAAAATGCAGGCACAGTTTCCTCCCCTGCTGTCTTCTTTGTGACCTACAGTGAGTAACTAAGAAATTCCACAGCCATTCTTTCCCACCTTGTTGACTCCACTTCCCTTTGAACAGGGGCTCAGAGAAAGCTCAGCTGTTTGTATAAGCAACAGAGCTACATGGCCTGTGCTGTCCAAGATAGTGAGCAGCAGAGATATGATGGCTGCTACATAAGCAGACAAACCTTTCCTGCAGTGGAGAAGTTGCAACCCTGACTGCAGCTGTAACAAGTACAGGTACTGTGCTATTGCTGACACAGGTACACCCGGCACACTCCTAAGCCAGAACCATGCACTAGCTCTCAATTCTTCCATCTGTAAAAGGATGCAACAGGATTGCTATGCCTCACAGACATGAGGTTTAGATAATTACAAGTATGAGACACTGAAATATTACACTACTAGAAGTACCTCAGATAAAGAATTGTTGCTCTGTCAAGGCTAATGTAATTTTTCCTATGCTGTCCTTTTCAGTTGTATTTTGAAGGGCAGAGATATGGTTTTCTTAAACTCTGAGGAATGGTGTTGCTTGATGGCTTTTATTTTTTGTGATAGTCTATAGGGCTTTTCCATAAGCAATCAAAACACCTCTATAGTCCTTGCTCACTGCATCCTCCTTCTTCTTCCCTTTCCTACACCTTTGAACTTGGATGTACACTCCACTGAAGTATTCAGGTAAGTAGCAGAAAATTCTACCTGAGCCGATACCAATTTTATATAATCTAGATTGCAGTTGCATTGGACCAACTTTCAGTGGGGAGGTAAAAAAGAGGTGAAACATCCTGAGGTGGGCGCAATACCCTCAAGAGTAAGATCTTGTATCCTAAACTGATAAGTTACCCCAGGCAAGCTGAGCCACTTAGCTCCCAAATCCTTCCCAATCACAATTTATAACAAAAGAAGTATCTTTCCTCAAATTAACACTTGAGCTTCTGCTCCTCTTCTGTACCAGTTTTCTGAAATGGCTGCAATACTAAGTTAATCTTTTTGGATACAAGTTGATGCTGCACATTAGATTTCTCTTTTTCATTCACTGAGGGTCCAGTGGTTCTAGATTTCATATTTTGTTAAAGTACTTCACATTTCTCTGTATCAAAGTCTGTTTTGTTTTTTTTCCAGGACTGTACAAGCTCATACTACCTACCCAGTCTCTCTGTATATACAACTTTCATGTGTTCCTGAACTGGGCCTCAAAGCCTGCAAAGGGTTCCTTTTGCCTGGGTTAGCACAACCTGAATTAATTCTCCTGTAGAAATCCCAAAGTGTCTTGTCCCTTTTTCCCACTGCTTACAAAAAGAATTTCCCTTGGTAGTGAGGGTAGGATCTTAGAGGCCCAGCAAAAACATCAGTGACCTAAAGTTATCACTTTTGATTTGCAAACCATCTATAGGGAAACAGAGAGGATGCAAAATCTGGGGAGATGTTTGCAGCCAAAATGCCTATTTTTGCTCTGCTGTAGCTGAGCTTCAAGTCTTCTTGTAAAATATTAAGTGTTCACTTAGGAAGCCTTGGACACTGCTGTTTATAATGTAACATCCCAGAAACTCAGTACTGCTGAAATTCCCCAATGTGCAACCTTCCTTAAAAAAACACTGCTATTGTTGCAGTATTGTACAGTCCTATTTTTATCTCACCTTTCCTTTCCGCTTATCCAGCTTAGCTATAGATCTAATAAACACGTTTTCACAAAGCACGGGCAAGAGGTGCTTTCCACTTCTAAAGTAATCTCTGCTCCTGAAATGGGACAGAGGTAGTGTTTGTGCCGTTCTACTATGTTATATATTCATGCTCCACCAGGGCACTTTCAGGCCTTACTGCTTATATGATACATACAGCAGTCTGTTCATAACAGCAATCTGGTGTGTGTATACTTAGCCCTTCTGTTCAGGTTAAACTCTGTGTTCACCCCAGCAAAATGTTTTATCTGTTCCCCTGTCTATCCCTGTCATTCGTGGTGTCTTTCTGCTCTGCATATATGACTATTTCATACTCTGCAGAACTACACCTTCTTCCTGAAGAGCTGGAAAGGCCTACCATAAGGATCAGCTAGCAGTGGTTCAGAGTTGAACAGATATGGCTGTTTTGACTCTCAGAAATCATTATTTTGTGACATCTTCTAACAGATAACAATGCATTTGTTTTTGTCCGTTGTCTCTGCAAAAATATGGCAGTTCCTGCTACTTGTCTGGAAATAACCAAATTGCATCAGTGCCCTAGTCTACGATCTCCTTTTCTAGGGTCACATGTGCAAGGGTGACCAGGAGAGAAACTACCAAGCAAAGAAAAAAGCAATTTCATAGTTGGGAAATAAGCTGTTAATAGAGATTTCTTCATAGTGATAAGCAGTTAATTGTTGGCTTACATCTAAAATGAAAGGCTAAACACACATTTTGTATGCTAGTAATTATTTTTTCCTGAACTGTTCAGGCCTTTCTGTTTTCATTCCTGCTATTTATTTGACCCCAAGAACAGCCTGTGACTGTTAACCTCCCATGTGGATAACATGCTGACAGGGGAAAAAGATTTGTCTTTCTGATTTAAAATTCTCTAATGAGGACCGAAAGAAAGACTAAAAGTATTCTCAAAAGGAATTTAATCCTTCATGCAGATAGTGCCAGAAACATTCTTGAAACCCTTCGTCCTCTGTGAAAACAAAGCATGAAACAAACAAACAAAGATATGAAAGGATGATCCCAAAAAGGACCTATGCACGTAACTTGGCATATAACTGAAATAAAGGTGCCTGAGTGCAAAGCTGCATACCTGAAGGCATCCACCTCATCTTGTATGTCATAAACTTTTCACTTAAATATTCCTTAACTGGCTGGAGCTGTGCATATGGTCATGCCTGGAAACCCCTCAGTCCTGAGAAAGCTGAGCAGAGTGACACCTATCCCATCTTTAACCCAGCAATTATGCACTCAATGCTTATTACCCCAGAGAGATCTACACTGCTAAGTATTGTCACAGCACATCTGGCACATAGGATTCAAACAGAATGGAGTGTAAACCTTATTTTTCTTGAAAGACCTGGCAGGGGCAGATGCCTCCTATACAATAGCCTACAGGTTTGACAGTCTCTTCACTCACAAGGCTTTACCAAAGTGACTCAAATCCACATCTTCCCCAGAAGTACCCAACTACCAAGTTAAATGCCAATTTGGGCATAAAAGGGCATCTTAACCTAGCTGTCAGCTTATGAGAGCAAGCCTGGTTGTGCCATGTCCTATATTATACCAGCTGGGACAGGGAGTCCCAGGATACACACACACACACTGAATTCCCCTTATGACAGCTTCTGCAGCAATTAGTGCTGTCATTGTCCTTGGGCACACACCAAGTCCCTGTTCTGTGCCAAGTCACACAATGATCCAAGGTAGCATGGACAGCTGTACTGATGTGCTTTCAACAGCTTAGGATTCCTGAGCTAGAGCTTGATTTTTTCTTCAGATCAGCATTGGCTCAAGGTGGTGCAGTCAAGACAGTATAAATCAGAGGGAATTGTAGTCCATCCAGTGTGGATGCTCCAGTTTACCAACCAAATAAGAAAGCAGTGTACCATCAGAATTAAAATCATATATATATACACATATATATATACACATGTGCCCCTTTATGTTTTTCTTTCCTTCTGTAGCTCTTTTCTTATGTTTTCCTGAAAGAGGAGTAATTAATAAAGTGGGTGGCATGTGTTTGTTGCTACATGGTTACAGAAGAGGTGCCAGAGCCCTGTAATAAATTACTTCTCTGAAACATTAAATATCTGGATAACTAATTGTCAAGGATTTTCCATGCACAGATGGGAGCTGCAGAAGAACAGATCTGTGGGGTCTAAATCTCATGCAGCACAAAAGGAGCCCTTTCATATTACATGAAAACACCCTGCAGTGTTTGAAATTAATTCCTTTGGATCAGGGAGAATCAATTTTGGTCAAACTGCCTTCAATCAATTGACTAATGGTTTTGTTAAAAATCTCATTGTCAGTCTTGAAGAGAGATGTTGATCTGGATAAGCTGTGCTAAGCTTCCCTTCACTCCCTCACAGCTCATGGCCTGAGAAAACTCTTCAGAAAAATATCCCATGCAGCATATTATGATGTTATCGTGTGTTGGCACATCTCACTCACAGAGCTAACCAATCTGATATTAAATTGCATGTGAATCTTCAGCTGACTATAATCCAAAATTCATATTGGTTTATTATTTTCTTCCTCTACACCTGTTCCCAGAATGTGTTCAGTAAGACCACATTATTCCTTCCCTTATCAAGAATATGCATTATGTCCAGGTTTTCATTTTGGGATCCAGGATCAGCAAAGCTGGTGGGCTTTCTTTCTTGTGAAATCTGATTGATCAGGGGAGTTCTAGTTTCTTAATTCTCTAAAATTCAATATTGAGCCAATTCCACTTCTCTTTATCTGATCAGATTTTGGTATGGTATTAGATTAAAAAAATGCCATTGTGGAGTGTAGCATCTGAAATTTAAAGAAAGAATTACTTTTTTCAGTTGTGGTGAATATTATTTGCTCTTTGTGTGCCGGTCTTCTATTAGATCCAGCGGGTTTTACCTTGGATAATAAGGAAATGATTATGTGAGGGATAAGTTGATTATTCAGTAATTCCCCAGGAAAAAATTCTGAAGCAAATTCAGGTGATAAACACCATCTGTGTAGGGAAGAACAGTCTGTGAATGGATATGGTAAATCTCTTATATGTGCATGTGCAATATGTTCTCCATATCGCAAGCTGAGGTAGTTAGGTTCACTGTGTAAGTGAGAAATCTTCCCCTCTAGACCACCACCGGGCAACAGAGCACTTGACCATGTCATGGACATCCAGTGCTTTATTTCCAGATCTTTCTTCGAGTTAAGGAGAGAAAAAGTAGTAAGTTTTGAGTGTTTCTGAATACTATTCTCAGTGCTGGTGAGCTCCAGTCTTCTTGGTTATTAGTGCAGCTCACCTAAGTACTTCTTCTCCAGTTCTGCTTTGAGTCATTCTAGTGATATGTTTGCTTCTCTGCATAGCTTCTTGCATCTCTACATTGGTATGACCATGAGTAAGGTTATTTTGGAAGACTTTTCATTGTTTTCTGCTTCTTCATGTTATATACATATCCAATGGGAAGTTGGTGCCAGGCTTTGGCTAGGCACCATTTCTTCATATGAACTACACAACAGCCAGAGGACATTTCAGACTGAGTTTTTCAATATGTCTTGATGTCCACTGGTGGCTTCACTGTTTCATTGCTGGGCTGCCATGTGGAAAATCCCCACTGCTTTATTCCTTGAGAAATTCGGTTATTGGTGGCCTCCAAATTCTACCCATGATGGTTAGGGAAGCCAAACTACATGATCTGGGGATTGCACTAGGCCTGGTGCTCTGAAGGGCTCCAGAAAGTGGTAACTGTCCCAACTGCAGTGCAGCATAACACTATTTTAGCTTACAAGCTGGTACGTTAGCCTTCACATGTCACAACCGGCTCTGCTGCTGCACAATGCACAATACTCACACTCACAGAAATGTAAGAAAGACGGATTTATTCTTATGCAGAATAGCGGCATAGAGAATGCAGAGAATGATGTAGTGAGACTTGCAGCATTGTAAATGACTGTACAAGATGCGAACAATAGAGAATTAGGTCTTTGATATTTCATGTAATGCCTTATTGAGTCCAGACTTAGTACCACTTCATACTGCACGTGTGGTTCTAGTGCATGAAACTGCTTTCTCTGAGGTAAAATTACAGTTGGAACCATAGGATGTTGGGATGCATATCTTTGGGTGGGTTTTCCAAATGTTAGGGAAGTTGATGTAAATTTTCTTTAAAGTTTGTCTTCCTTACTTTCATTGAAGTTCATAATTGTAGATAGTGTTTCTAAGGGGCTGTGAAATTGATCCAGACTTGCTATTAACACAGAGAATGGAAAAGATTTGGCGTCTGAAATGTCATGAGATTTTTTTTTTTATCAGTCTGGCAAACTATTTTTGAACTAGTATGTTTTGATTTACCTTATCAAAGGTTTAAAAAGCATGGTGATAACAAGCTCATCTCACAGACCTTTTCAAGATTAATAAGTTATCTTAAAACTTTCTGCATTATCTCCACACCTCAGTTCACTAAGCTTTTTGTGTCTGAACATTTTAGAGAGCCTTCAAGTAATTTTCAGAAGGATTGCTTAAAATTCAGAGCATGCCATGATGAAAGCTAGCTTTTCTGCAATGCTTTTCAAGTGACCAAGTAACCTACTGACTTGCACTATAGTACACAGTTCATGACATCCTGTCCTCATGAATCACTGAAATTGCTCTTTCCAGTCATGCCTAAGGCCCTCCTCCTACCTACTCTCAAACCCTGTCACCAACAACTGCTTTTTATTGCCCTGATTCACACAAGACACAGTCTAACAAATGCTTTACCAGCATTTGGGGAGTGGTGTTTTCTCTTGTCGAAGCTCACACACACACTCATGTCAGGCTGTGCATCTCAATCTCAATTAGAATTTTTTAATTAAATTAATAGCACTGACATAGCTGCATGGTGAAGTGCTGTTCAAAAGTGAAGTGCTGTGAGCCCTTTCATTGGAACAAAAAGGGGAAAATGGCCGTTTGGATCTAACTACGCAAGAGGTTGAGAAGATGACTAGAAGGATGCTCTATGCAGGCATGAAGAAAATAGCATGTGACATTTTCTGGGTCTGCATATGGGAAAGGATGTTTGGGCAGATACTACAGAAGCAGAGAACATCTGTAGCTGTTGGCCACAAGATGCTTTGAGGAATGGTGGGAGGAAGTGGTGTTGCCCTTAGGAGGTCATGAGTGTCCACTGCTCACTCAGGCTCTGGACTAAAGCAGTTACCATCTCTCTGCAGCTGGAGGAGTGGGAGGACTGTAGCTCTAAGTAAAAGTTGATTCCAAAGGCGGTGGCTGAGATCTGGGGCTTTTCACTGGTATCTGAAGGCAATGTCTTAGTGATAAACCTGGACCTACTGCCAAACTTACGCTCAGAAAGCTTGTGTGATGTCTCTCCTTACCAAGAGACTTCCGTCTCCTGTGTTTGCGCTGGTTAGCTGACACATTGTAAGCATTCAACTTCCATTCGCACCTGTTACGTAGGTTGCAGGCTGTGTGTGGGGCTACCTGTTATGTAGCAGAACATTCCAGCCCAGTCCTAAAACTCGTATGAGGACTTTCCATCTATATCTTGCACTTCACAACAATAGACTGGCAATGCTATCTCAGTTTTACAAAGGAAAGACCAAACTGAAGCACTGCAGTGTAATATGCTAAGGGTTAGCTGCAGTGTAGAGGCAGAGACCTGCTCTCCTCCCTTTCATGTCCCACTCCCTGCAGAAGTCTGTTTCTTCAGTACAGCACAGAGCAAAAGAGAGAGAAACTGGTGTAGGCAGAATGAAAGAATGGCTGAAGAAGCCATACTGGAGTTACAAAGAGGATTATGGGTTTGCCTATCCTGTCTACTCTGTGGAGAGCGGAGACCCCAGTCGTAATCTGTGCTGTAGCTCGGGCCTGGACACCTCATTTTGATGGGTTGGGAACTGAGGGTTAGCATGCTGGCATTGTTTCGCAGCAGAAAGCCTGAGCTCAACTCTTCCTGAGCATGATGCAGATGCTTTGAGTACATGCTGCAGGTGAGCTAGCACTAGCCAGACGCACAGAAAGGGGAGGGATCAGATGGCTTCTGCCATTTAACGCAGAGCTCAAAACAGTTCTTTCAGTGAAAAGTGCAGAGAAGTGACTCAGACGAGCTAAAGGAAAAGATGAGCATTTGAACACACAGAATCACTTCTTCACCATCCTCCCTTACCCCATTCATCAGCCCTGCATACTCTAAATTTTAGAGGGGGCTTGTGGACACCTTGGTGAGCATTTGCAAATGCACACATACACACACACATATTCCTTTTTATTGCCTCACCTCTACCTGTAATGAAAAAAGGTCCCTGCTGTGGTCAGACTTTGTGTTGTTTGATTTAAGCACAGATCACAGTGATGAGGGCTTATCAAAGGCCTTTTGTGTGCGAGTTTAACACTGCAGATGCCATGGTAAAGAGAAAACTCAACACACTAAGCCAGACAATCTAAATACTAATAAAGAAGAAGGGTGATTGGAAGGAGAGGAAATAGGAAAGCCAGGTATTAATTAATTTTAGTTTTATACATTAATAACATAAATTAATATATTAATAATATTATATTAATAATATATTAAATTAATATAATTAATTTTATAATAGGAAAATCCAGGTAATTAAGCTGTAAAGCCCACAGAGAAAGGGCTGTCATCAAGTCATCTGATGTGGATGAAGACCAAAGCATGGCGCGATTCTTTGTCTCTTAATCCCCTCCTCCACTGTCCAGAATGTTCTTATTTCTCTATAAAGTCTTTATATGAAAGGTGGGGGGAAAAAAATATTTTAAAAAAAATCCTGAAGGATAAATCTTATAATTCAGAGCCCTGAACAGCTGGCAGTTTAAAGCACAGAACATCAGTTTAGTGATTAATTTACCTATTTAAAATGCTGAACAATACAATGCAATAAAATATGAAATTGTATTTTGTATGGCCTCCTTCAAACTGACTTATCCTGGAGCTCTTCCTAAAGTAAAAGTGCAGCTACAAAGTTAAATAATCAGTATAGCAGAAGGGAGAGGTATAAAAGGAGATGTGCAAGGAATAAAAAGATCAGCTCTTCAGGAACCTCCCCTCCTGTCCATTTAATTTTACTGAAAGCAAGCAGCCTTTGCAATAATTTTTACATATTGATGGATCTTCGCCTTGCATGCCCTTTCCCTCTCCTTCCATCTTACAGGAGCATGTCTGTGCTGCTCCTGCTGCTGCTGCCGGCGCTCCCACACAGCATCAGCGTGCGGCTGATACCGCTACAGGCTATCTTACGCTGGAGAGCTGCCAGTTTTCTGCTGCGCCTCTCCCCCACACCTTGTGATTAAATGTTACCTTTGCGGATGGTTGCCCTGGTACCACCACCAAAGGGGATGCTGCCCTTTTGTCCTATTGCCCCAGACAGAGAATTGCAAGAACCTGCAGTATATCTGCGTCTGCCGTCTGTGACCTCTCTGGCGACACTGAGGAGTGAAGTTCAGTCCTCTCACATAGATAGCTGTGACTGACATGCTGGCGAAAGAGAGTGTACGTGTGTGTGTGTGTGTAGGTACACAGAGGGGAGAGATAAGAAAGGTGGAGGGGAAATCAGGCGGATAATGATTTTGGTTATGGGGAGAATTGCATTATTGTGAAGCATACATGGGCAAATTCATCCCTGGTGTAACATCGCTGAGCTCCCAGAGACAACACTGGGGATTCATTTTACCCACAAAATAAGGAGCCACTCGACCCTCATTTGTCAAGCAACACAAAGCAAAGATGTGAAGAGCTCTGTCTGGGGGGGGTTGAGGGGGTAGGGGGAGGGTTCTGCATGTTTTGGGAACCCTTCACATCTGCAACATTCGGGTTTCCTGAAATAGCGCTCTGTCTGTTGTGTTCCTCTTCCACTGGGTAATAATAAGGGATTTAGTTAGCAGACAGATGCTAAACCCACTGCATTTAGCATTTCAGAATAATGAATAGATTTGCAAATGATGTTTCGAGACCGGCTATTTTTCAAACACTGGCATCGCTAATGTTCCCAGCTCCTTTGACTTCACAATTGTCTTTTTCAGACAGTAAAATGTTACAATTAGCTTTCTGGGAAGGGCAGAGGGGAAATGTCATTTCTAAATAATTTCAAGAGATGCCTTGTAGAGGGAGAGTTACGTGCTGATGAACTGCTCACCTAAACTCCCTGTTGAGTCACTTTGTGATGGTGGCGCTGGTCTGAACTAGCACTGGTGTAACTCGGAAGCTGCCTTCTGAACTTCTGAGGCATGATTTCTTCCCTGGCGGTGCCGACGAGCTCAGACTCTGGTCCTGAGAGCACGAGGGAAGGCTGCTGGCTTGACACGCAGCATGGAATTTGCCTGAATTCTTAAGTATTGGGCCTGGAAACCCTGACGAGCCTCATCTCGGGGATTTGAAGGTCATCCTCCCCGAGCAGAGCGTATGGTGGTACTGCAGCCGGCAGCTGAGAAGGCACCTTGCGCTCTTCCAAAGCAGAGCGAGCTCCAGCCAGCCTGCCTGCCTCTTGCACTCTCTCCCCGCAAACCGGTCTTTAATACGGATCTAATTCTGACTTCATTGCGATGCCGCGAAATCACATTAGGTAGCGCAAGGGGGCTCGCCACCCCTTCAAGCGTGATAAACTCTTGATTGCTTCCCCGAAGCTCTAATGAGCCTGTGAAGGCCCGGCGGGCGGGAAGGAGCGATGCCGGGGCGTGAGGCGAGGAGGAGGCGGAGGTGGAGGAGCAGAAGAAGGAAGAGGAGGTGGAACGGGCTGGGGCTGCTCCTCCTCCGCTGAGGGAAGGGGAGCTGCGGCCTCCGAACCGACGCAGCCCGGACTCGCTGTCTTCCTCTCTCTCGTACTGAGACTCCTGTATATGCCCCAAGCGACGAACCAAAAGGTGGGAAGGGCAGGCCAGGCTGCCTCAGGCCGGCTGCCAGCCCCCTCCCTTCTGAGGAGCCCCCCGTCCCTGTGGGGCGGGAAGCGGCGGCTTATCGCGGTTCTGCGTGAGCCAGACGGAAAGGTTGCGGCAAAGGTGGGACGTTTGAGTGATGGCTTGGCACAAGGCAGTGCTTATCTCTTTAAGAAATGGAAATGAGGTCCAATTAGCATAGACTGGTTGCAATTAGCATGAGTCCCGTTCGGGGACTTGGAGGAAGGGAGAGGACCAGGCAGCAACTTAATGGGGTTTTATTAGGCGAAATTAGCCACCGCTGAACAGTCATAAAAATATCTAAATTATCAGCAGCTCTGCAATTTATTGTGAGTGCTTCCCGGACATGCTAATATCTATTGGGTCTGTGCCGTGCCTGCTAATCACAAAAACAAACTGCGGGACCAGCATCATCTCTCCGCTGTACATTGTTATGCCGTTGTAGGCACGGTGTGACAGCTTTATACAGATATATATGCGCGAGTGTGCCTTGGTTTGAGGGGTACATTTTTGCTAATGCCTTATGAGTTATGTAAATGGAATACATTCGAGCAAAAATGACAAACTGGTCTCTAGAGAAGCAAGCTCACCTACAATATAATGGGGGGATTGTGGGGAGAAAGAAGAGGCTGAATCATGTGGCTTTTGTTGAGACAGAATGAAATGCAAAACCCCTATAGTTGTGGCAATCACATGCATTCAGAGGCCGAAAGAAAAGCCCTTCTATATATGTGATGATCTCCAGAGACAGAGGATATAGAAAAGCCACTTAAATCTATGTATTTTTAACACATCCATGCTTGCCTTTATACTCACACAGGTTAGAGGCTCTTTTTAATGAGCACCAACTACAATATCTACTCTAGGTGGGGTCCAGTTATTGTCTCTTTCTCCAAATGTGATCAGCTGGGGGTGGATGCTGTGAAAGGGGAGTAGTGAAGAATCAGCATTTTTAATTCAGAGTGAGAGGTCAGGCAGACTGACCCAAGACAGGGTCTGACAGAAAGTTTGCTATGAAGATGGGTAAAAAAGTCCCAACAATAAAAATAATTACACCATTCTCACCAAGATCCTTGCTCTGTGTGTGAAGAAAGAGGCGGTTCCTCTTCCATTGGCAAGCCTTTTCCACTGAATATGTACAAACACAGGACTTCTGGGTGGCATCCAGCAGAAACTTAGCTAATCAATAGGTGTAGATGCTGTGGCACTGGGAGGGGAATAACACCAAGGACTATCCTCCTTGTCTTTTTATGAAACAAAGTATAATTATCCCAAGCATTGCCAGGACCAGCACAAGCTCTTGACGCCTGGTGGTGGCTGTGTTTTCACTGGAAGGACCAAAGGAAAACAAGGGAGAATGCTATAATGCACCTTTCAGGAGCAAGATTCCTTGTGTTAATTTGTAAGTGGTGCATTTTATCATATTACGTACGTTAGTAACATTATATCTGTGTCATATTATATATGACAAAAAGGTCAGAAACAAAACCAGAAAAAAGTAATCTTAAATGGTTGGTATAGCCCACCTGGCCTCCCATTTTGGAGTAGGATTTGGAACAACTTCTGCATTTCATCTGTTTGATATGTTCAGAGCATGGTGAGTGCCTCTGAAATGTTGACTGTGGTGCCTGATGAGGAGCCTAATTTACATATTCTCAATTTAATCTAAAGTAGGCGCTAATTGATTACTGCTGAATGTCAGCACGCTCTGATTATCTGTTCAAGATGCTCTGAAAAAAGCTTACAACCCTGAGGTGCAAGTAGGGAAGGGGCATTTGAATTCAGTAAGTCATGCGGGCTGGTTTGGGCTGGAACAGAGTTAATTTCTCTTATAGTAGCTGGTATGAAGCCATGTTTTGGGTTGGTGCTGAGAACAGTGTTGGTAATATAGAGATGTTTTAGTTGCGTGCTTACACAGTGCCAAGCTCTTTTCTCCTCCTCACACCACCCCACCAGCCAGTAGGCTGGGGGTGCACAAGGAATTGGGAGGGGACAAAGCTGAGACAGCTGACCCCAACTGATCAAGGGATATCCCATAACATATGGGGTTATAATAATCGTATCAACTATGTGAAGAAGAAGGAATGGGGGTATGTTTGGAGTGATGGTGTTTGTCTTCCCAAGTCATCCTTACATGTGATGTACATGTAATGTACAAGGCTGAACACCTGCCTTACTGATGGGAGGCAGTGAATGAATTTCTCGTTTTGCTTTGCTTGTGTGCACAGCTTTTGCTTTACCTATTAAGGAGTCTTTATCTCAACCCACGAGTTTTCTCACTTTTACTTTTCTGATCCTTTCCCCGACCCCAACTTGAGGGGAGTGAGTGAGCAGCTGTGTGGAGCTGAGCTGCTGATTGGGGTTAAACCACAACACCATGGAAGGACTGTTTACTCTTTTACCTGGTATTATATAAAGGTTTTAATTATCCATGCCTGAGGCTGTTGAGTGACTGCTGCTTTGTCATGTCCTTCCAAGGCAAATGAGACGGATACAGAATTGTCCTTGCTTTCTGTCCTGAATGATTTTTCTCAAACTAGACATCTTTTCCACCGGTTTTTTTCCCATCTCTTCCCAACCTTGTCCTTAACAGCTTCAGACTTCAGCCCTGAATTTCCTTTCGCTGACTTTGAAGGAACAGTATGAGGTCATAGGAGGAAGGTCAGGCTTACATTTCATATACCATGCTGGATTTCAGGAGACAAGCCATGAATCTCAGCAGTGATGTGTTCTCTGAATTCAGGACTGGGAGGAAAGCAGTGTGTAGTTCATCCTGGCTCTGTGCGCAACTTGGGCCAAATCCCATACCTTCTTTAAATCTCAGATTCCTCTCCCATGACTTGACTGCCTCTTCTTTGTAGGCAGCAAGAGCCATCTCTCACTATTTAGTTGTACAGGGCTTATCATAAGAAAGCCTTGACATACAGGCTGTTGTAAAGCTACTAATCAGGCATTTCCAGTCAGGTAAAAAAGCATTGCAGCTTTTTACTGTCATACCTCATACATTATTTTGGGACTGTTCTCATTTGCCAAAAACTGAGCTTTTGCAGTTGGCCTGTTTGGGTTTGGTGAGCTTTCTTATCTGGGCACTGAGCCCAGCTTTTATTTGTTTACATATTTTGCAGCATGCCCGATTCTGTACCTGGAGGTGGGTATCTATTATTTAAATAAATACCTGCACCCTGCATGAGTAATAAGTCACCACGAACAAAAATTTAAAAAGTAAGGAAATGCTCTCTTACTGTTTCCTTTTTTCTTTTTCTTTCCTTTTGTGGCTGGCTACAATTAAGTAGCAAATTCTTGCTTCTTTGGATTACAGTAGGTTTAATCAACACTAGCAAGGTCATTTTCCCCTGGCTCAGCCTTAATATGTGGGGCTATTTCTCCAGTAGAAGTACCTTCCAGTTTAAATCCTGTCATGCAGAAAGCCTTTTCTTCATGTATGCTCTCCCCCTGTGGTTTGCACAAGAGCTCTGCCCTCCAGCTTTTCCAATTCCGCATTCACGGTATGAACTTGTGTGTTTAGGAAGCTGCCAGAGGATGGGGAGCTAAGGCAGCAGCCAGTGCTGTGCAGAAGTGTTGTGGGGTTTATTTTTTTTTTTGAGCAGTTAATCTCCATTAGATTGCCCAGCTCCTTTTATGCATCTCTTATACGGTAAAGGACTGTGTAGGAAATGCTGTCATTAAGAAATTCCCCTTTCTGTTAGTGCTGTTGGGTTCTGAATGCTTGAAGGCTCGCTGTTCCGCTACATCAAGTAGTGGCTCTAAAACAACTTAAATTTTTTTTCTTTTTTTTTTTTTTTTTTTAATCCTGTAGTACTTTGGCTTCCTCCCATGCATGCATTTCTAATATGCATTGGTCTATCCCAAACACTTGCCTGCCTGCTTCCACCTCCTTCCAGTTTCGCCTATGCAGAACAACCCATGTTAGCTAGCGCCCAGCTGAAGTATTGCTGCATCCTGAAGTCCAGCAATGTCAGCCCCAACCCTGTTCAGAGCTGTCCCACAAATCTCCCCAGTGGCAAGTTTTTGTATCCTGTCTCTGCCTCCTGCCTGCTCATCCCCTCCTGTTTAACTCCCCAGCTCCTTGTCACACTGGTCTCTGTCCTAGGTGTCCTGGGGCCCTGTTCCCTCTCACTCACGTCCTAGCCAGCAAGGCTGGGCTTTCCCCAGGGGAAATGAAATGCAGACATGCTTGCCATAGCTCATCACATGAGGAGTGTGAGCCAGCCCTCACAAGGAGGGCACACCTCCACCCCTATTGAGCCTTTGTTCCTGCTCTTCTCTGTTTTCCAGTAACACAAAGCAAACAGCTGCTGGAGTTGGGAGACCCAGGAGAAGAGGAAAGGTGAAGGCTTGGTAGCATTTCCCCAGCACTTCTGTACTTCTCTCCCTATCGTCAGCTCTGCACCTGCTCTCCTAGGTGACCTGCCCCCAGTTTGAGACCTTTGTCTTTAGAGTGACCCCACAGAGGGAAGCACTGGCCCGGTAACCCTGGGCACAAGGGCAGAATCACAGGGTGGCCTAGAGGAACCCTCATGCTTCCCCAGCCATGAGAAGTGTGCTGTGAGGCTAGATGTCCCACATCCCTTTCAAATACATCAGAAAGGTGCAAGATGTTTCCTAAAGTTATTTTCATACTTCCTTCCTGGATCTTACTGCCCTTCAGCAGGGGCATCTAATCAAGCCCTATGGATCAGAACTCAGCCTTGGCAGGTACAGAAGGAGCTCCACTTGGCCAGGCTGTTTCTTCATGCAGGCAGGTCATCCTCCTTCTCTCAGTTTCTTCCCTTTGCCTAGGCAATAAGACAGCCCAAGACTCCACGTCCTTATCCCCACTTTTCCTTGCTTTTCATACCCTCTTTATTTCCATCCCTCTTCTCTGCCATTACTTCTCATTTGCCTATTGCCTGTGCAGAGCACTGCCCTGCTCTCAGCCTTCTCAACCCTCTTGTCTCCCCTGCTGGGTCCAAGCCACCCCCTCCTCCTCATGGCTGGCACCTCCCCAAAGTCTCCTCTTCTGTTTGGGCCCCTTTGTTCTTACAGTTGTCTGTCAGCTAGGCCTTCATGTGAAAACAAATCAAAGGCAGTCCACTGTGAGAAAACGGAGAAGTGGCAAAATGACTGGGGATAAGAGAAAGCTGGGATTAGAAAACACGATTTTTGTTTCTTCTTTCTTCTTCTGGTTTTGGCACAGGTAGCACCAGAGTAGTAAGCTGTGTAAATTCTTCTTTTCTCATCCTAGGGAAAGCTAGTCCTTATTTTATTGCAAAGAAGAGCCTTTCAGCAAAACCAGGAGCAAACTATATATTTTGATTGTAAAATGCTGCATTAGAAGAGTTAATACAAATTTCTGTGTTGAGCTGAAGATTTCAACAAAATACTATGGAGGAATTGCTGGAAAGCATAATTAATAATTATCCTATAACTATCACAATAATTAATGTGCAGTGTTTCGCTTCACCAGTTTTTTTCAAAATATTTGATTATTTCTGCCTTCACGGTGTGAATTTCAGGTGGTGAAAATGAGTTGCTTTGCACCAGTAGATCTCCTGAATATGCAATGAAGAAACCTGCAGCAGTCAGGAGCCCAGCCAACACAGAAGATGAGATGGTGAGCTGGGAAACAAAGGTGAACAAGAGAGGCAATGGAAGCAAAGCATTTCGTGCAATAGCTAAAATACAAATCTCTGGAGACTTAAAGATATTGCATGAACATCAATTTCACATGCCTATTGTCTGAGTGGTATTAGCGAGTGTAGGACTTGCAGCCCCCCTTCCTCTGAGTGAGGGGAGCATCATGGCAAATCAGGAAATAGCATAATTGAATCAGCTCCAGCACATGACAGGGCTTAAAACCCACCTGGATGAGGCACTGAAATGCCAACATACCCCAAGCACTTTGGCATCCAGCTTCCCCCACTGCCCCCAAATTACTTCTGAAAAGAAAGCAAAATTTAAGCCGCAGCAGGAGGCAGTCTAGTTATGGATTCCATTAGTGGTCTCTTTTGCCATCTGTGAGACTTTATGGCTCAGAAGCTGGATGAAACAGCTTTCTGGAAACTTCTCTAGAGAAAAGGCAGCTAAAGAAATGCGTGTCGTGCTTATGCTGTTTACGGAGAGCTTGTTTTGTCCATGGGAATAAAACAAAATGCAAGTAGTTTACCACTGAGACAACATATGAGAGTCAGAACATGCTGCTGCAGGTCTGAAAGATACTGTTCCCATCCTTCCCTCCCCTTTTGCCCCTACGTAAAAGTTGGCAATTAGTTTTTACTGCACATACGTGAAAGGAGATACATGCTTTGGCCTCTATGTGAGAGCAATAATTCTCTTAAATTGATGTGTCAGCAAACTAAAACTCAATATTTTTTTCACAAAGTGTATTTTGCAGTCAGAGGACCTTCACTAATCGGAATAAAGCAATTTGGCTCCCTGTCATTGCTCACTGAAAACATATGAGCTGGTTTGCACGTGTGGCCTCCTAGATTTATCAGTGTCTCCCATCTAGTGCATGGGAGGTTCAGGGCTGCAGCTCAGAGAGGAGTGAATTTTTATGAATGCTTTTTCCCCTCCCTGAGAATTCCCAGAGTGAGATTTATTCCTTAGTTTCAGAAATATTTTATTTATTGTCCATATCCCATATCCTCTTTAGTTCAACTCAAAGTCATATTTTGCATTTTTTATTTGTACTACTATGTCTTTATTGCTTTGTTCATTAAAATAAAATGTGAAACAACCCAAAATTTGGGGAAAGTACTGTTCCCATAAGTCTCCTTTCCTTTTTTCTTGCGAGAGTGCTGTGATATGAACATACACAGCTGTCCGTTCAGTAGGGCTGTATAAAATGGATTTGCAGCATCTTGCAGCAGGTTCATGAAAGGCCAGCTTTGGTGTCATGTCTTTGTCATGCTGCCTTTAAGAAAGTCCTCACCTTTCTCCCAGCTGAACTGGTACAGCTTACACTGGTGCTCTTGCCAAGGTAGATGGGATAGGTGTGTTTTAACAGTCAGCCTTTACAGCTTGATTACACTAGAATATTTCCTTTTGTCTCACTGACTGTGTATCCTCTAGTCCCTCTCTGTCCCCCTGCAGCTCTGTGAATTCCTTCTTGCTAGCTCTTGAATGGTGTTTTTGCCTAGAGGAATGTTTCCCAGCCTTTGGACGATGTGAACTGCAAAAATGCACTGGGATCCCACTGCAATGACCATCTCACACATATCTAGTTACAAAGAAAGGGTTGTTCTGCGCCAGGTGCGGCAAACGGTTGATATGCAAGTTATTTCAAAGCTGTGCCAAGGAGAATGCCTGTTTGGGGTAGGAGAACTGTTTGAATGTCCAGACAACTCTTCCAGTGCTTGCTTTTAACAGAAGGGCAGCCCAGTCAGGGGCAGCCTTCATGGGAGATAAGGAGCATGGTTATATTCCTGTCCTGGGCTTGTATACACCCTGACACAGGACTTGGACCAGCACTGTTGATATCACGATGGTGACCATCCTGTGACTGATGACAATATTGTTCCTGTCCTCTGTGAATGACCTTAGTGTCAGATGGGACCTGAAACGCAATACTTCATTGAGAACCAGGAGGAGGTATTTCAATCATGGCTGAAAAAACTTTTCAGTGTATGCGTTTGAGGAATTAGTTTCTTGCCAACTACTGTCCTAAAGCCCTCTCTTCTCTTAGCTATTCTCACCTGAAATTGTAAGTACTTTGAAGGCTGGCTATGTACCTGGCTTGGCAAGAGGCATATGGGCACTGCTGTCTTTCTGGTTATGGGCTTTAACTTAGCCACATGGTTGTAAGGATGTCAGCTGACTCCCATGCATGAGGCTTAACCATCCAGGCTAAGCCTTCAGCTAGGACATGCCAGTCTGGAATGCGACATCTGTGACAGCTTGGTCTTTTCCACAAAAGAGACATGACTTCTGTGCTCAAGATAGAAGGGGTCTATTCTGTGCCTCCCTTTCAGCCTTCCCCTGGAGGTGACCTGCTGGTCTCAGCAGCTGGGGAGGACATGCTATCTTTGGCTTCTCATGCCTTTATTCTACCCTTGGCATATAGTGGAAGGAATGCTAAGAAGATTGGTTAATAACCAGAGAAAAATGTCCCAAGCCTTTGGAAGTCCATTTATCCTTTTAATCACACTCTCTTTAATGAGCTGAATTTTTCTTACTTATCATTTCCTTTGTTCATGCCCATTAAGGTGTTATTCACAATTTTAGCTCAAACAATACCTCTTAAATAAGAGGATAATATTAAGTGCATCAGCACAAGAAGGGGAAGCTGCTTTTAAAAACTGAAAGTGCTGCTTGATTTCCACTTTCAAAGCATTTAATTTCACCTGGACCACACATTTAATATTTTCCAATAAAATAACTAGATGAGGGCACATTAAAATGGTCTCAGTTGAGCTGTTTTAATAAAAGGAGAAAGTTTAAAGAGCTCGGCCATGGATGAAAAGCTATTTAAAACAGGCAGGTTGGATATTTCTGGCATGGATGCATGAGGTATCTGTCTCCACCTCTAATTAAAAGGCCTATATTGTTCAGTGCTACAACACCCCACATGGCAGACATATTAAAGACCCAAGAGACCATCATGTTGTCATGTGTTGTGTCTCTCTCTTATAGCCGTCCCATACATGTATATGTGACCGATCCTGCCTGCAGTTTCCCAGCAGTTTGGTGTTTCAATCTTTACTCCTCATAGTCCTGCCAGCCTGTCAGGGCAGTTGCAGCTTTTGAAAGTGAATTATTCTGGGTAACACCGAGCTCCTGGAAAAATGACACTGTCTTTGTGCACCACAGGTGGAACAATAGAGGCCAGAATTGACAACAGCATTAATGATACCAAGAAAAATTTTTTCATTCTGCATCCTTCCATGTAAAAATTTACTATTGGCATTTTGGGGGGAATTGCACCTAGGAAAAAGCAAATGGGTGCTTTTCCTGCAGTTGTTGGCTTACCAGAACTAGCAGTGATCTAGATTTGCTTGAATGGGGAGCAGATATCACTAAGCAGTTCGCAGCCTGTGGGATTCTGCTAAAAAATAAAGCCAAAAAAGGCTATCCAGCAGGCTAACAGACTGAAAAGCCACACAAAATACTCATGCCCTTCTGGAGGGGCAGCCATTAGGGGAGATCTTGAGGGGGGACAAGGGGTGGCCATGAGAGGTTAAGTGAAGTTGTGAAGGGGGATCTTAAGGGGAGAGGAGGAGAAGCCATGAGGGAAGATTGTGAGGTGAAAGGAGGGGCAGCCATGAGGAAAGAGAAAGGAGATCATGAGAGGACAGAAGGGGAAGACATGAGGGAAGATTGTGAGGGGAAAGAAGGGGCAGCCATGAGGGAAGATCATGAGGGGAGAGGAGGGGCAGCCATGAGGGGAGATCTTGAAGAGAAAGGAGGGACAGCCATGAGGGGAGATCATGATGGGAGAGGAGGGGCAGTGTTGTGGTTTAAGCCCAGCCAGTAACCCAGAACCACGCAGCCGCTCGCTCACTCCCCCACCACTTCCTTCTCCTGCTCCCAGAGGGCTGGGGAGGAGAATTGAAAGAATGTAACTCCCTTGGGCTGAGATAAGAACAGTCCAGTAACTAAGGTATAACACAAACCACTGCTGCTACCACCAATAATAATAATGATA
>WYDI02023831.1:0-14467 GCA_009867235.2 Psittacus erithacus | reverse complement strand
GGTTGCCCAGGGAAGTTGTGAATGCTCCATCCCTGGCGGTGTTCAAGGCCAGGTTGGACAGAGCCTTGGGTGGCATGCTTTAGCATGAGGTGTCCCTGCCCATGGCAGTGGGGACGGAACTAGATGATCGTAAGGTCCTTTCCAACCCTAACTATTCTATGATTCTATGATTAAGACTGCCATGCCAACCTCTAACAGGAGATCTGCACTATGCCAAAGGGTTCCTCCATTATTTGAACTTAGTATGGCTTATGGAAGGACTAGCTACTTAAACTGGAGGTCCCTCTTTCAAAAGTTAATAGAAGATACAATGCAGTATGATTTGCAGCAATGTTATACAGTTATTCACAATGCAAGAATCTGAAATGAAACTTCACTCTCAAGGCAAGCAGGAAGACTCCTCACCCCAAGAAGTGGAACATGCTGGAAAGAGAAAAAGATCCCCTTTCAATTATGCAACTGTCAACCACAGGAAAGACTGCAATATTTGAATTAATTAAATGATAGGCTAATGCACTGTACTTACAAAATAGGAAAAATCCATAGTCATGGTCCAAATAATTAAACCCCCAAATTTCTGAATAGGAAATTAAATTTTAGCTCTCTTGACACTAGTGGGAATATTGCCTTTTATTTCAGTCTAGACAGTTCTCCCATAGCATTTAATAGCACTACATCCTAAATGAAGCTTTTCTGATCAGTCTGGGGATTTTAGTTATTTGTGATTTGCTGAACTATGATCAGCTACATTTTAAGATTGAAATAAAAAATACATATAAGAAAAACAGTTACATACACCAACATATTACACAAGTGGATTAAAAAAACAGAGTAATTTTGCATGTCAAGGCAGTCATTTGTCAGCCAACATTAATCAATCCTCTCTGAATATCACTATTCACTATAGGAATTCTACAGTTACACACACAGCAAATACACCTGCTATAAATAATTTATCTTTTATTCTAGCCAGTTTTGCTACTAGTGAACAAAGCACCATCTCTTTACTAGACAGCATCTTCCTTTAAAGGGTAGGTGAGCTTGATCTTGATATGTAACAACTTCAAGACTGTTTTAACAGTTTAAACACAAACATCTGACAACCATTTTCACAGAAACTATAATTTGCAAGACACAGTTCTAACTCTTATTTATAATTCTTATATCTATGCAATAGGTGTGGGAGAAGGATTTCACTCTTGATTTTAATTGGATTTTTCTTCCAAATTAACATGTACTGGAAGAGTCCGTGAAGTTAATTAATGCTATGGGTTCATAGTTCATGAAAAATTTGCAAGGACTTGGAAAAATTCCATTATTGAATCCAGCTGGTTTTGCCTTTGTTCCTTAAATTTGTGTTTTGGAAAGCTAAGATCTCCAAAACCTACATGAAAAAGATAACAAAGATTGCATGCTTATATCAAAAAAAGGGGGATTTTGAGTCCTTGAATGTATGTTTATTCCCATTATTGGAATGCAGTTGGAACACAAAGACTTTTATAGATTGAACATGTGCACTCTGCTCTCTGCTGAAGTGTTACAAAATTCTGGAAGAAGATCCATTTTTTGCACTGAATTCTCCCATTGCTGAGCATACAGCAAGCTTAAATACCTCTCCATTATGATGATAATATACCACCTAATACTTTCTACACAGAATGCAGAAAAACTTGAAATAATCCTTTAAAAATACCATATTAAAAAAATTAGCTATCAACTTAAGATTTATTTCGATTCAGAAATTAAACAGACCTTGATCATCAGCAATATATTAAGCAATCTTAAGCTTTTATAATTCAACTGGCTTCCCTTCAGTTTTCACCAATCCTTTCCCTTCATCCCACTCAAACACAACAGATGCGTGAATAGAGATATATACCACACTGTTTACTTCAACCAAAAAAGAAAAACCTTAGAAGAAAGTCAGCAAGAGTACTAAATGAGACATACCTGCATTGGCCGCCTGTACTTCCTGCATGCCGTGACATGAGCAATAACACTTGCATGAGTCTCTTTGCTGACATTAATTCCATTCACTTTGATTATGCACTGGCCAGGGTGGAGACCAGCCGCAGCTGCCACTGTTCCTATTCAAAATAAACCCACATAAATAACAGACTTAAATTCCTAAACATATCCTTTAAAGCTTACAGTCCAAAAGCCTCTTTTTTAATCTGAATCTGCTCTCACCAATTCTTACATAATTCCCCTGACCACAGGGTGCTTCTGCAGTCAGCTGGACTCCAAGAAAATGGAGCTCCTCAACAGATGATTTCGTAAGAGACGAGACTATTTTCCAAATGCTGTTTTACAAATCAAATGATAATAAGTAATATGAAAATTTGGAAAATTTCTCATAAAGGATTTTAAAAGGATAAAAGGCCTTAGCTTGAAACTTACTAATTATAACTTAGACCACTTTTATTCTAAATTCTTTTATGTGCCCAAGCTTATGAGCTTGTTGACTACTTCAGGTCTCTCTATTCTACATAGGAAACAGAAGCTTTCTGACAATTCATAAATATCAGAACATACTAGATTTTCTTGTTAAACATTAAGCAAAATACCCAAATTCAAGGTTATTTCCAAGGATCTTGTTCTTATTTTAATATTTTTATCAATTTAATTACGACACAGTACCTTACAGCTTTAATAAAAATACCCGAAGATAATCAAGTAGGAGGGGAAGGAGAACAAAACAAATCATTCTCTTTGACCAACACAAAATACATGATTTAGTGGTTTATTTCCACAGTGGAATGACCACCTTGGAAATACCTTCCACCCAATGAATTAACAGGTACTATAAAAATAGCAGCTGTCTCCTGGTCTTTCAGTATGACTCAAGCCCACTCCTGAAAGACAGCTCGCTTGAGTATAACCTTAGTTCTGGCTACCTGAACATTTGCCTCCTTATGTCTCTCTTGATACTGGCACAAAGGAGACAGGGAAGTCAAAATCTATTGCCTAGAGACTGCAAAGTTGAGGTGCAGAAGCTAGCTGCTATGAAAGAAAAGGCTAGACTGAATTTTCAAGGCTGACAAATAGAAAAGCTCATCATGACCTGTTAGCTGAACATATCTGACAAGGAAATAAACAATATTCTTGGATTTCCCTTATTTTAGCTATTTACAGGTTAGATGACAGCTGTATTTTAAATATAGTATCAAAGATAGGCTTTGGAAGTGACACCATTAACACCTATTGCAACATATGCACCCCACCCAAAAAGATTTAAAAATAAACATTTAAACAGGCCTTTTTAAATATCTCTCAAAAAACCCAACACAAATCTTAAAACACAAAAAACCAAACCCCACCCCCCCCCAAAAAAAAACAAACAAAAAAACCCAAAAAACCCCAGGATCCCAATTCAGCAAAGTATTTAAGCATATGCTTAAAAGTCTTTCAGGTTTAGTAAACCACTCATGCACGCGCTTACATACTGGTGAGGCTAATTGGAATAAAGTATTTGCTTAATAAATAAGGATAGGCAGTTGAATTGAGATCCAGGTGCAGAAATAATTATCACATCAGCTCAAAAGTCTGTAGTTTATTAGACTTTCTCTTGAAAAATCTAATTCTGGTACCAGACTCTATGAATAAAAATAAAACTCATCGAGGTTTATTCAAATCTGGCTGCTTTGCAGATCATTTCACTTTAAATTCCTCAATTGTAAAGGAAGGAGGGGGGAAAAAAAGCACACGACTGCCCCACAACAGCTGAAAATAGCTTTATTTGGCTCTACCATTAACAACATAAACAGCAACAAAGAATGCTTCACCTTCTTTCATCACCAGTGTCACGGTCAAGAACATACTGAGTTAGAGATGGCAAGCATTTGACAATCACACCACAAAATGGACAAAACAGTATCTACAGGAGACACCTGCAATTACTAAGACAGACGAGGCCACTAGTACCCTTGAAAAGACTTGTGAAAAGCGTATTTTCTGTAAATCGTTTTCAGAACACTGCAGGACTATGTGGCCACCTAACAAATATAATGCTCAGGAAGTGAGTGGTTCCCAACAACAACAAAAAAAAAAGCCAGAAAATCTATCCAAAGGTTACAAAGTATAAGAACACAAAACAATCTTACCTGGTTTTATTTAATATTGTTTGTTACTTTGAGGGAGAAACCTAACCTGGATCACTGGACCTAAATTTGATGTATCTTAGCCATGCCATTTAGATAGTAAATGTATATTTACTACTACAGTTGACAGCTCTTACCTCTCCCAACCGCATGGACAACTGATGGACCAAAGCCCCGGATTTGGAATCCGAGTCCATCTGCAGAATCAGGAATCTTCACTGTTCTGATACAAGCAAAGATTCAAAAGGAATGTTATATTAAATGTTATTTAATATAAAGGTAGATATATAAATATATGTATTATATATTGATATACATAAATATATCAATATAAACCAATAAGTGGGTTACAAGAGTGCAGGACATTTTCATTCAATTCACAATTTCAGATTCAGCACAATCCATTTACAGGTACTTTGCACCAATGACATCAGAAATAAAAGCAAGCTAAGGTATTGAAACCAATCAAAGGAATGCAATACTATTTCACAGGTAAATTCAATATGCTGATTATGACCAAAGCATGTGATTTGGGCAAACTGCCACAGCACAGCAACACTGAAAGCCGTAGGAAGACAGGGAGTCTCTCAGTCAAGAGGACAAAGCCTGGGGACTAGATCATGCACGGCCTTGTCAGAGAAGCTGCAGAAGATGCAAAGACTAGATCCATATCACAATTTGTTAACATCTAAGTGACTACTTGATGAGTTTTACTGCAAAAGTATTTGGCGCAATTTTTCCAGGCAGCTATGTAAAATCTGAGGTTTGTCAAGCAAGAATCACCTTCTACTGTTCTTGTAACTCATAAGCACATTGTACTACACTCCTGCTGGCCTAAGTGCAATAGCATTAAACCTACTGAAACATGACCAACAAAAACAGTTCTTAGAATCAAAATTCACACCTACTCCTTAAAATGAAGCCCTGAGGTCACCCAAAGTAAACCAGCATATCCACATGATATCAGCTCAGGTTCCAGAAAAAGCAACACAGCTGCATTAGCCCTTATCAGAGCTAGTCAGGTCATGCATAACAATCCACTGATTTAGCTTTGCAGCCTTTACTTCCAGAGCTAGCTCTGTTATTATTTCAAGGATCTCTGCCCCAAGCTCTATTTGCCAGTGCAATTCAAATTGATGATGAAAAGTGATTTAAAATATATCTGAACTTTAATAAACTTGATTTGCAGATATTATGTTGAATAATATCACTGCATCATTTCTTGTACTTTCATTTTTTTCTGGTATACATAATGTTTAGCATTTGGAGACAACAGTCAGCACAGGTGAGATCCAAAACCCACTAAAATCTATGAAGTTTTAAAAATATAAGAATATTCTTGAGATTAACAAATTTTCATCTGAAATATTTTCATAAGTATAGAACCATGTAGTATATATTATATACTAATGAAGGTTAATACAATCTATAGTTTCATTCTGAAAATGCTTTTGGAATATTCTGATGAGCTATGAAAGACCACCACTGGCAGTTTTAGCTTAAGAATTTAGGAGAGAACTGTCTCTTCTGCCAACATAGTTGTGCAAGTGGCAGCTCCTGACAAAAAGCAGGCAGCACTGAGAAACAAATTCTTCAACTCCTCTGAACTCCTCATTCACTAGATTATCTCTGTCAACCTTGAAATTCACGCACATTTTCACCAGCAAGTTGCGTCAGACATTAAACAAAGATCAACAATAAAGAAAGACCAAGATACGCCTTTTATACTTGCTCCAACATTCTCATCTACTCATTTGGAGAATTTTTCTTATTGCTGTTTTTGTTTGTTTGTTTAGGGTGCTACTGCACTTCTCAAGACACCCTTGCTTATTAATACAAGAAACACGTCCCCATTCTACTGCTGAACCAGAGCCATTTTCAAGGCACTCACTGTGTGCTACCTGGTAAGAGAGAATGGTTCCTCCTTACCCAGCAAAATTTGATCAAAATTACTTCTGACCCCTGTTTCCCACTTTCCTCTTTATTTGGTATGTATAAACTAGTAATAACTGCATTAACTTTATTAATAGACCTATGCTCATTTACATATTTACTGAGCCCAGCCATCAGTCCTCACTTTGTATTTCTTGTACATAACAAAAATTGCATTCAGGGAGGAAAGGTCACAACTGTGTACAGAAATACATCTGTTACATAAAGATGGGGAGCCGTTTACTTGCTCCTGCTGTCTACACAACCAGCACACATGATGAAGGGGCCTACTAGATCAGAGAGTCTGACTTCCGCCAAACCAGCAACTGAACTCCAGGCAGAGGAACTTGCTTAATAAACACAGTGAGAGATAAGTGATCAAAACCATCCATTATAGCTAAGGAAACTTCGTTTACACTTGTGGCTCCTGCATGTACTTAAAGTAGCAGAGACGATGATCTAAAGCATTTGTGTTTTTCTTCTCCTGAGTAATGTAAGAAAACAAAATCAAAGTAGATCAAATTGCTTGACTTTGCAAAGTCAGATTAGATACATCATTTAAAATAACTTTACAGGTGCACTCTCTGAAGCTCCACTGGTCTTTTAAAATTCACTTCAATTGTAGTTCATAAAAATTCCCCCAAAGGAATGATAACTTACTCCCGTGGTTTAGTGCTCACAAGAACCCGCAGGGGCTTTCTACTGTTTAAACATGCTTTCAGGAAGCAATCCACTTCACTGAAGGGTCGCAGAAAAACCAGGTCGCCGTTAATGGCAAAGATTTTTCTCCCAACTTCCAAGCCTGCCATCTAGAAAACAATGATAGTTGTGTATACATTTGCTTTTTATAACCATTATGTTTTC
The DNA here is from genome assembly GCA_009867235.2 of Psittacus erithacus. Lineage (NCBI taxonomy): Eukaryota > Metazoa > Chordata > Aves > Psittaciformes > Psittacidae > Psittacus > Psittacus erithacus. Next base: position 7,571 of record WYDI02023831.1, on the reverse strand, counting down.
TGCTGCTGGCATGCAACCCCAATAGCAATAATGACATGCACGCTGTTTTTACATCTTTATGCTTCCTTCATATACCACGCACAAAAGGCTTAAACCATAAAACACTTCTAGAACTGGTTAAACTGACTTGAAAGGTACATTAAACACTCATTCTGAAGAGATCTAAATACAAGACTTGGTCTTAATCAAGATTTTATGATGGTATTAAAATATCAGTTAATATTTGGAATAACTAACACAGCAGCTTTCCTTGAGCCAATTTACTTTTTTATGATGCTACCTAATTTGTCCACCCATCATTCTCCAAAAGACCTAAAGCTTCTTTTCATAAAGACCTGATTAATATTCCAGTAAGTGAATATGTATTAAGTTCCAAAGCAAAAAAAACATCCTTAAATATTTCATGGCCTTTGAGCCAACAGTATCACAAGCCAAATTGCTTACAGGTTTTAAACTCTGGTCTAACAAAAAAGGGACTGTAACTAGTTGGATGGCAGGAGTACACACTGCAGCTCAGAGCACACACTAAACCACAGCACCATCTGAGATCATAGCAGAATCTGACTGCTAGAAATCATCCTATACAGCACTGTGGCTGTATTATATTACTGAATTGCTACTATATCTTTTTTTACCTTAAATTTCTATGCAACTGTGAGATTGATAAAAGGCTTGAAATCTCGGTCCAAATTTTTTATCTCATGGAAGAGACTCATTCTTTATCATTACATGTACAGAGACTCCCATGCAGTTCAGCAGAATGTGAAATTACTCAAAGCGTATCTAAAGCAATACTAACAAACAGAAAGGCTGTAATTGTTTCATACAGATTCTCAAATTCTAGACTTCATCCAAAGCTTGATACATCCCTTATTATGAAATATATCTAGTGCAACTCACAGACTAGCCCTATACCCTGTTTACACTCTACCAAAAATGTTTATTCTGTTCATGATCAACGTCATCACTGGAATATTATAAAATGTATGAAAATAAAATGACCACTTTTATATCATCACTCAATATGACAATTTACCTGAGCAGAAAGTAAGTGTTGATAATGGTCAGAGCAGTATTTTAAATAAAAAAAAAAAAAAAAAAGGGGAAAAAAAAGATTCATAACCACCGTTTTCTTGGAAAGTTATCATTGTTACCTTCTACTACCATAGATCTTTCCCACTGATGTACAAAACATACACCTGTGATCAAGTGAATAAAATAAGGATGATAATTTATAATACTTGATACCTCGGCATTTGATCCTTTCTCCACCACTTTAATAATTGGCACCTTATTTTTATCTTCTAAACCAAAACCATAGGTGCCTTCATTAGATTTAATCTGAAAAATAAAATTGTTCAAAATATTGTTCAGAAAGGCATGAAGAACATCGAAAGGACATCCCCATTAAATAAATACACACAGTGCTAATTTATTGTCACTACAACCAATTCCTTCACTCATCAAAGCATAAAATCCTTGGGTTTCACTCACCAGTAATGACTTGGCAATGACATTTTCCACTACTTTCAGATCGTGTTTCATGAGTCTGTGCTTCATATTTGACCCTTCCATTTCTTCATCCGCATAAAAACGAAACAGCAGTGGTTCATCTTTAAATTCGCTTTTCTCTAACACTGTGTGATGCAAGACCACCCATATTAATGCCTTTCATAAACCATAAAATAGTGAACATGCATACACCTATTAAATTCCAGCAAACTATTTCTGTATATGAATCCAGGGAAGTACTAATTTTTAACATAAACAAGGACTTTTATTTGGATTCATTACGAATACGTATCATTAAGCTCATTTTCAACCCCAGCATCTGGATTTCACCAAGCTGAGGAAGACATATTAGCTTGAAATAGTTTTAGTGAAAATACCAAGCACAAGGTTTCTTCCTAAAAAGGATTTAAAAACATGAGTTTGAAAAGTTCTGATGGACAGCTGCTGGAGATGCTCAGCACCAAGTTCTAGCACTCTCCAGGTGGTGAAGTATGAAAGGTTCAGTATTAGAAATGTGTTTGGTGAGGATGTGGAAGCAACTAGAACAGCAGGCGGATGCAGTCTGTATGTTTAAAAGTGCAAGGAAAAAGAATGAACAGTGCAAGAGAGGAAGTTAATTCTCCCTCCTTCTCCCTCCTTCTCTAAACAAGCTGATAAGAAAATTTCTTCCTCTTTTCATTTCAGTAAATGACCTACTGCTTCAATCCTTTCACTGAAATCTTCCCTCTGATGGTATTAAATTTGACCTTGTTCACCTCATTTTTTGTTCTGCACAAATCTCTGCTCTCCTCTCCCTTCTTTGTTCACTGCTGCCCTTATGATTTTCTCATTTTTCTACACTCCGCTTTCTCCTATTGTCACCACTTCAATATTTTTTAAGGTCATGCTCCTCCATTCGTTCCAAAAAAACATCTCCTTTCTTTCCTATGTGTTTCCTAATTTTTTTATCATCTCATCTGTGCAAACATGTATTACCTACTTAAGAAACTTCTTTCACAGTGGCTAAAAGAACTGACACACACACCCCCATATTCTTTAGAGGATGAATTCCTCAGCACGTGCTATAAAATTGACTGAAAATAACTTCCAGAGTACACAATAGCTTTATTTTCTTTGAAGATTGTAGCATAGATCTCTTCAGCAATACAAAGAAAGAACTTCCTATCCCTTCTGTAATACCTTTACCAGCCCTTGCATTTCCTTTCAACTATGTAGACAGCATTAAATAAAAGGTAAGCATAGCTTGCACAGAACGTATTTACTTACCATGGTGCATAAACCCATTATCACAAAGAGCTACACCGAATATCATAGCTTCCTCTCTTGTCCGGCAATCCCCCTGTTAAACCATAGCATTTTTTTTTTAATTTACTTTAATATAGCAGCAAAACACACAACAGCATAAACTCACAGGGTTGACGATGGTTGTAGATGGTATTTACCCCCACACACCTTTATATACACATTTACAGCACACATATTAAACAGTATACACATGCTTAACATAAAACCATAGAACAGTTTGGGTTGGAAGGGACCTTTACATGGTACATATCTTTACAGTTACAAATAAAGATGTAAACATTTTAGTAACACTGCATTCCCCATAAAAATTGAATGTAATAGAATATAAAAAGTCAAAGTTTTTAACTTTTATCTTATAAAACTGGTGCATGTTGACTGAGTGAACAGGATACCCTGCTCTTGTTCCTAGCTCGCTTAAAATAAAACAGAACTAATGAATACAAATTGGTACTGACTTTCATCCTTCTAGTCAGTAATTTAGAGTTTTCAGAGGCCATCCATTTCATTTTAAGCCATGAACAGTTACAAAACGAAGTCTCATTAAAACATTTAAAGTTAAATTGCACATAAGAAAGATTAAGCACAAAAGGAATAAACAGCATGTCTGCTTACAGCTGATTTCAGTTACTTTACTAGCTTAAGAGGATTACATTTACATGTACTGTTCTAATGACTCTTACACAAAGTGCCTGCATGTTATTCTCCTTAATACATCACTACCTTTCAACTTAGAATTTAAATGCAAAGCATAAATAAATCCAAAGGTGTATACTTGCCTGTGCTATCAACCAGTCTATGAGTTTGTTAGCCATGACCACAGATTTGTAGGTTCTTAAGTGATAATCTTTATCCCTGTTCAAAACAAGACAAACAAAAAATCAAATGAAAACTCAAAAGAGCCTGAAATACTTGTATTTTATAAACAAATTAGTGCAAGCATGAACTGAGAATTTTGTAATGGTTCAGAAGTTCCCTCTGGAGTGTAGACAGAAAGAAGGAGGGCTTACTTATCTTACTTGGGCAATAATGTCACTGGAGTATAAAGGCACGTGAGACTCTCCAAATGAGGTAATGGAGTGTTAGTAAATATACAGTAAGCATACGAGCATATCCATCAGGACCTAGAAGGTTCTAAAACTCTAAAAAAAGGTCATATTGAATGAGTCTGTAGTCATTTAATGATTCAGTTATGCTTTTTGGCTTTATAGTCCTTCAGTCTTGTTTGATTATTCCCAGGAGACCAATCTTCAAAGGATGGGTTAGGCTCCTGCACTCAAACACAGTATCTTCAGATTATATACTTCTTCCAATTGACTCTCTAAGGATTTCCCAATTTGACTCACCTAATTACTGGGGTAAACAGACTGTGAAGGCGACAGTACAGTCGTACACCCTGTTAAAGAGAAAGATGAGGTTAGTTACCCACCTTGCTCACACAAGAGAGAACATAAAAGGAACGGATGCAGTAAGGAAGTCTATATTTATATAGTAAAAAACTCTGTTCAAATCTCTATATATTTTCATGTGCCAAGCAGTATTTCCAGACAAAAATGCTGATGAATAAATTATTAAAAAGAAAACATTTCCAACCTAATCTAAGCTTTACTGAGACACATACAAAAAGGCTTAGCTTTAAGGTAGCATTAAAAAATTCTGAAGGTATAGTACTTTGAAAGAAACATACACAAAACCTGAAAGATAAAGCAATGTTTCCATGCATTAACATTTTTGCAATCACTGGTTGCTATTCTACGTGCAAAGTGACTCATTAAGGTAAAAGCAACTGCATTTGATTATATACATCAATAATTTACTTACAAATTTAAATTATAAGTAACCAATAAACTTAAAAAAATGCAAAAAGGTTCAAAGATTTTATTTTTTTTTCAATTAAAACCATAAAATATTTGTAGGAGTTTAAGAAACTACTATCAGAAAACTTTTTTATAAAAGAAATCGACTTAGTATTACTTAGCAGACTATCAAAAAACAATTTATAACATGCAAGAACAACCATGTATAACAATTAAAAGTTATGTCAAATTAGATTCCATCCTACTTTGCTATGCCTTGTAGCTCAGTATTGAAGATTCTTTTAGATATATCTTGCATTAAGAACTACCAGAAGAAAAGTAAATAACACTTTAATGTAATACCCAAAAGCTGACATTTTCTACCACCTCAAAACCATGAAAGTTTGAATATTCATGAGTTTAAAAGTAACTTTCTTCAATCATTTTAGGATTCTGTGCTTATGCCCAGTAGTGTGGATGGACAGCACTACCTATCTGTGTTTAAACGTCTATATGACTGCAGATTTACCATCTCGTTAAGGCACTAACAAACGACACTCAGATTTAAGGGAAACTAAAAACAATTTTCCACATATAGCTTCATATCTATTAAAATGGACTGAAAAATACAATAGACTGAAACACTAGCTCCACCCATAAACATAGCATATGAAAACATCAAATAATAAAACCAACAAACCCAAGAAACTTTAATTTTGCATTTAAAATGCATACCAGTAAGCCAAAATCTTCCCTGACAAACAGTAAACAAAACTGGATTCACATAGAGACAGGCAAGTGTGCAGAGATGTTTTTATGCTAACATAATATTTTATATTATTATTTTTCCAGCAGAACCTCCATTTTTGATGTGTTCTTCCTAATAATAGCATGTATTCTAACCTGTACCTTAGAGATCACATCCTGCATCTCATTTCTGGGGTAGTATGTTCCATCATCATATCGGAATCTGTACAGCATGTGCTCAGGTTTGAACTGGTGCTTATCTGTGACTAAATTTAAAAGAAAAAAAAAAAAAAAAAAAAGCTAAAATAATTATTTATTGTTAGAAGATTTTCTGAAGAAATAAAGAAGAAAGAAGTGGGCCAGCATCATTTCATCTAATAATAGCCAATTACACAGCAACAGGTTGACTCCAGACAAGGAGACCAGGAAGCCCAATTAGATCATTTTACTTAAGTTCCTTTATGTCACTACTGACAATATTTCTCACAAAGTTAAAGTAGTTCAGAACAAACCAATTTCAACTTACAGGGCAAAGAACTGAAAAAGACAGAGAGACAGGAAACAACCTAAAAACTAGGTACTCAAATTTTTCTAGTTTTCATCACTTTTGCAAAGCTTTATGAACCAAATAACCAAATAAAGCTTCTTTTGCAAATATTGGTATTATTGTTCCACATGATTCTCTGTTTTAATTCTTGTGGAGGCCAATCTCAGACGAGTAAAGATACACATCTGACCAGTCCTGTGCTGGGGAGGAAAGGGAGAGGGAACATCTTCATCTTTATATAGCCAGCTGAAGGTCTTAAGTGCAAGAGACTAGCAATCATTTTGAAGGTGCTGATAATCCATTTCCCTAAAGACTTGCGAAAAAAGATCTTAACAGATTAATTTCCAGAAATTCCCAACACTGCAGCAACAAACCCCACAAATTCAAGTGTTTTGTCAAAACAGTCATACCACATGATACAAACCTCCTGGAAACACCAAGTCTTTCTGAAAACCAGCTGATTTATTTGATGGCTGAGGAAGGCACTAGACACTAGCACTATCCTAGCATAATTCACTTGCATTAATTGCTCTTTTACTTGCAGAAATAAGTTTTAATTTTGAAACTAAAGGAGGGTACTGTAATGTCTTTGTTAATCAGAGTAACAGGCTTGACAGTGTTTTGTGCATGCCTTCCTACACCAAGTGATTAAACCATCATACATTATTTTCTCCAGAAAATGTAGTTAGGCATCATAAACTTTGTACAGTAAGGTGCCTTCTGTCTGCACTGTGTTTCATGCCCCTTCAAGCTCTTCAGTATTTCCACACATCATCTGATGCACACATAAAAACTGGACTTCAGTGGTTTCACCAGCATAATGTGCCAGAGCAAAGTAACTCCTCTACCTATATTTGATATATCTGCTAATAGTAAAGCCCATGACACCATTCCAATTGCCTTGAACTGATGGTTCACACTGATGTGGTTATTCAAAATAAACCCTAAGCTCTTTTAGATGGCATTGATTCCCAGTAGACCAGATACGGGCTACAAAATTTTCACATGTAATGCCTAGTATGAGTATCTAACTTAATTTTAATGGATTTCTACCATTTTGACTGGGGGGAGGGGGGGGTGTAGGGAGGGAGAAGGTACCTTCTAGTCCTGTAATTAAAAAAAAAATAAATAAAAAATCATACTGTTGAAGAAAAATACATATTCTACTGTATCAACACACAGTAAGAGTTTTTTAAACCAGCAACTAGACAAAACAGAAAAACCACCACCAGGACAGTACTGCATAAGGCCAAATTGCTCGTTACCATTACAGAGATGTGCTGGGAGGGAACCAGGACTACAAAGCACCCTTCCTTTCTTGCATGCCAATGACAAACAGAGCAGGCCATGTCCTCTGAAGAACACAAGCCACACTGTCTTTGCAGTGCCTACTAACAGAGTGCACCAGAAACTAAGGGAACAGGTCCACAGAGCTGACACATCCTGAGTTTCAAACACTTAAAGCTGATAAAAGGCTGCATTATCATTAAAATAAGGAACCTGTCCTGAGTTCAGCAGTAGCAGTCATTTTTCTCCTTCTAATTAGCTTGGTACAGTGCTGTGTTTTCGACTTTTGGCGTGGGAACAGCACTGATAACACCAATGTTTTCAGTTGCTGCTCAGTAATGTTTACTCTGACTAAGGACTTTCTGAGCCTCATGCTCTGC
>WYDI02023830.1:0-15393 GCA_009867235.2 Psittacus erithacus | reverse complement strand
GCCTTCTCTTGTCCAGGCTGCCCCAGCCCAGCTCTCTCAGCCTGGCTCCAGAGCAGAGCTGCTCCAGCCCTCACTGCCTCTCCATGGCCTCCTCTGGACTCACTTGAGCAAGTCCTCTTCCTTTTTGTGCTGGAGTCCCCAGAGCTGAACACAGTGCTCAGGGTTTCATGAGAGTGGAGCAGACAGCAGAGCGCCGGCAGGGCAGCACATCAGGCACCTCAGCCATGTTGGATGGGGAGCAGCGCTCCCTTGTACATGCGGTTTGTGAGAGGAGCCCAAAGCATCAAACTGCTTTTCCTTCCAGTCCTAAGTTGAAGGAATTTGCATCCCAGGAAGGGCTCTGTGCACAATAACTCAAGTTCCTGAGTTGCATGGTGATGGAGGGCTGGTTTTCCTGGTGCCATGCGGCTGGACAGACACAGCTCCATACACATCTCTGCGCCATTCCCAGTGCTGCCAGCCATGAGCTGGTGGGACGAGCAGGCAGAACCACAGCAGCAGCAGGTTGTGCTGGTGGCCTCTCCCCAGCTCAGTGCTTGGGCAAATGGCTGCTGTGATTTGTACCTCTTTGTGCCCCTGTAAGCCAGTGCCAGGAGCGTTCCGGTCCTCTGGTGTGGTGGTTATTAATGCAGGGGGAGCATTTTGGGAGTCCCAAGCTGGTTGATTGGTATAGCAGGGTTTGAATTCTGCACTGAATATGACTAATAATCCATGACCTGGCTGTGATTATAGATGAAAGAAAGCTGATGAAGAGACCCTGCAGTGGCGCAGAAAGGAATTAGACATTGTCTAAAGCCAGGGCAGTGCTGGAGCATTTGGATTTCACATCTGAGATTCATGGGTGAATAATTCAGCGCTTGAAAAAATGCTTCAGCCTCAGTGTGACATCTCCACATCTTCTTTCAGTGATATCCAAGACTTTAACTAAACATCGCTTCCCAGGGAGCTGGGGCAGCTGTCCAGATATTTCTCCTCTTAAATATCAGCATTCCAGATTGTTACCTGGATACAGATGGAGATTTTGGACCGATATCTTAGGAGCTGCAATCTCTCTTAATGCAGGATTTTGCCTTCAGAAATCGCCTTCAGCAGTTGGCAGAACCCAAAATCTTTCCAAGTGAAAATTAAGAGATGTAGCTTTATATTTAATTGATGCTATTGTCTAGTCGGGTGAACTGCTAAGGCATGCAGAGCTGGGGAGAGGGGTTGTCTGGGAATTCTAAATAACCGAACCAGCTCTCAGAGGCAAGTGTTGGCAGATTTATTAAATCTGAATAGGAAAGTGGAGGAAAAGTCGAATGTGTATAAATCAGCCTTGTAAAATGGCTTGCTGGTTTAGAAATGCAGGAGCCCTATAACCCAAACCAGCCACTGTATTTTAAAGCTAAATACAATGCTATTAAAGCTCTGCATTTCAATGGTGAGGTATAACCCCCCAGAAGTGTAAGTGTTAAAGTGTTCAATACAACCTGAACTCTGCTTCCTCCAGTGTATACATTAGAATAAGTCTTTAAATAAATGATCACATGTTATTCCTCAACTAATTCATCCTGAATTATTAGCTAAAAATGGATGGTACCTTATAGCTGTCATCAATTCAGGCTCCTTATCAGGCCTAATAAATTCTTTTCTTAGTCTGATAAGTGTTTTGATCATCTGCTTTTCCTACCTACCCTTATTCCCTTTTTAGCCAGAAGCATTTGCTCCTTTAGATGCACATCACGGGATGAGACTAGGAAGTTTTTCTGCACATCAAATCTGGTGGTCCAACTGTGTCAGCTGTAGGAAACTACTAACACTGTTATGAAAATATGCAGAAGTCAGTGGGGACTGTAGTTTCTCTCTGTGTAAGTCACTTTTGGCTTCGCCTTGCCTGGCAGACCCAATGCACTAAGGTAGTCTCTGGGAAAAAATGATGATGATGTATTTAAGAGCTGCTACCCAGTTGTGTAATTAAAGGTTTTGAAAGCAAAAGCAAATGATCAGAAGTAACCTCAGCTTTGTACTCCGGTGCTAGAAGCACAGGCTTTCCTTTCCCAACGCAAGGAATATGCAGGAATTGCATAAAGTTGAAGGTGTAAAAAGGAAATCATACAGAAGAGCCCATCTGCTATCAATGCAGTTATTTGTATGTACATAAGAAGGAAAAAACCTCCTAAAACTTTAGGCTGTTCATGAAAGATCTGTCTAGGAACTTGGATGTAATGGCTGAAGGATCTTTGTCTTCCATATCCCTGAGGAACATCACCCTTTTTTGGGGGGTCTCTCACCTTTGCCTCCTCTCTAGCTATCTGCTTTCCGTAGTTCTCAAAGCTGATGGTGACTTGCATTTCAGTACCTCACGTGTCCCATGGTAAGGGAACTGTAGTGAGAACAGGAAATAAGTCCTCCTGCCTGCAGGCAGCTCCTTGTTTCATAGTTAATAGGAGGAGTAAATGCCCTGGAGAAGAGGTTCAGTGGAGGAACTGGGCTCGGTAGAGCTCACCTGAGGGTCCAGCTTTTGCGATGGAGCTTCCTTCCACCCAGCACATCTGGGCACTGCCGTCATAGAGGAAAGGAGTCCCTGCCACTGCCGTGAGCAGGAATTGTCCATGCAGTGCTCCTTGAGACAGTGCTTTGCTTAAAACACGGGAGGAATAAGCCCTTCCTCCCCCTGCTCCAGCTGAATTCCTCCTTGTGCCTGAGCCAGGCGCTCAGTTGTTTGGCCTTTAGATCCGTGCTTTTATGCAAATGACGTCTACTTGAGAAATTAACACTTTTTAACCTGAGTCCACGTTGGCCAATTGCTAATAAGAGGCAAATGAGCTTTGCTGAGATTTCTTTTTTCCTATAAAATTTCTAATTTGAAGATATTGGAAAAGAGAAATGTTTACCCCACTAGGGTTACTGCAGATATTCTGATGAGCGTTCATATCCTCCTCCAGCACCAGGCAGCATAATTGCTCTCCTTAGTCCAAACTTTAATATATTACAATATTGTACAGTAAAAAAAATTCCTCTTCTCTTCTATTTTTAAAGCTGGTGGTTAACAGGGATGAGAAGAGAATGTTTCTGGTGGGGAACCTTAAGAAGTCAAAAAAAGGTGATCGTAAAGTTTAGGACAAAGTCTTTTCTTCAACATCCCTCTGTGAAATCCCATTGCCTCGTGCTCTTCTGGTTCTGTGTTAATCCATATCTTTAAACAAGATTTTACACACCCTTCTTCAGCTGAGTTATTTGATATTAGCCAGTGTGCAAGGGAATGTAAAACATCCCCTTTCTTAGTAAGCTTCTGTAATATTAATGCACTTGACCTTGGGCTCTCGTATTTCCTGATTAAGTTCATAGGAAGAGTTTGCTAAGCTTGTAAGATATGTCTTGTAGACCTGTCTGTAAATACTGCAGCAGAAAGAGAATTTTGGTGATAAGTTCATTGAAATGAAGCAATTCTGCCCATCAAGAACTCCCCATCTCAAACTATTCTTTTATGGCTTTTGTTATTTTAGATTAGGCTGATACCTAATTAGCTTTGGAGAGATCCTGGTGGTATTGTAAGGTTAATACCTCAGTATGGCACTGAATTTTCAACCTCTGCAGATTTATGTGAGTCGGGGTTTTTAATCATCCCAGCCTGATTTTCTCAGAAATAAATGCAGGCCCTTAACATTTCTGATTTATCTTACCTTTTATCTGCACACTGAATGGCAACTGCATGTTTGGAATACAGTTGTTCTTAAGGAGGAAGGGCAAAAAGCAGCGTTATAGACTCATGGGCTGCCTTTGGGCAGCCTTTTCTTCTTCTACCTCTAATTGCTGGCAGGTCAGTGACAGCCGTGGGTATTGCTCATATTAACCCCATCAAGGCAGCGCCTCATGCTAGAACAGCAACAGCAGCTCTTGACAAAGCAAAAACGTAACTTCGCAGCTCATCTCTAGATTAAAACGCTTCTTTCGCTCTTTTCCCATTCACTTTGGCCTGAGACTTTGCTGTGGTATCTTGCACGTTATTTTTGTAGCTATCATGCAGTGTGTCAAGTGCCCTCTTAATTCTATCAGCAGTTTGTCCGCCTACAGCGAATCCCCAGTGATCTGGAGTCACACACCCAACTCGGACACCGCCTGGCCATCTGCCAGTGTGACGGCCCACGCTCGGCATGGACATCTATTGGTGAAGTGAGTCTGTAGGACACAAAGTAGGTACAATCTGTCACCTGTGTGATTCCTACAGATCTCTTCTGTCCCTTCCAGCAGGAGGGAGTATCACTTCCATGCATAATCTAATTAAGCAAAGCCATTGAAACATTACAGAGCCCTTAAAATTCAGGTGTAAACCAAGGTGGATCTATTTGCTTATCAGTCTGTGGGTAAGTGGTGGTATCAGCTTCCCACTCCCTTGTGGGGTTGTTTAAGGACTTTCTCTCCTGGTTCTGGCTGAGGCAGGGTTTTACCTCTCGTACAAGCTAACATAGATGGTTGAGAGAGGAGGTCCCTCTTAAAGTTGTCCAAAAGTGTCTGTTTTCTCACCCAAGTGAACTTTGTGTTTTCCTTGGTATCTGTTATAAGCAGGATTGATTGTTTGAGCCTTTCCTTGGCTCACCTAGTATTTGTTTCAGAGAATGAGTTAATTTGCTTTACTAATTTGCACAACAGTCAGCTTACCTCTAAGTCCCAGCACTGGGTGGTGTTTTGGGACCTCTCTGCCAGTTTTTGAACCCTGGGATTGGAAGGGCCTCAATTCTGGGCCACTGTGGTTGTCTCTTGTTTTGCTTTTTTGGTATATTGCTGACGGTGGTGGTTTGTGTTCTTATGATTTGTTAGTAAGCTTTGTTAATGAGCTGCTTGCTCTCTTTATGGCTTTGCCAGCCTTCCATTACAGTTTATTGATTTGATCTTAGATACTCCTGAAAATCTTTGTATGTATCTGGTGCTGAGAGGCAGCATAGGGCAGATGCGTGCTATTCCCAAGTATTGGGTGTATTTGAGTTCCTGTCTACTGAAGTCAGCTCTGCTAGGACATAATTAAACCTGCTGATTTATGACCCTCAGGGAGCTATATAGAGTGTTTCAAGTCCTAAGATATGTGCCTGTGCTGTGGAGAAGTGAGATCAGGGTTCTTCATCTTTCAGATATATTCAGGTCTTGCTCTTCCAACAAATATCCTCCTTTTCTCCATTCTTTACAGTTTCGATGTATCAAGAGCTAAGGTTAGGAAATCCCTAAAATCCTCTCTTGCCTTCCCTCATCCCATCCCAGACAAAGATAACCTGCTTCTCTAAATTCAGTAGAAATCCTAACAAGCTGTAAAAAGAAGGAGCTAACCCTGGCTAGATAGCTGCTGCTGTTAATTTTCTTCTAAGGTGACCTTTGCTCAGGGGGGACCAGGAGTCCTCATCCAGCAGCCTGTCTGCTAAGACAGAAAGGATGTATTTAGCTCATAAAATTACAAGCCTGTCCTGGGGATCAAGTGGCAGTTGTACCTGTCACAGTTTTCATCACTGATTTTTTTAATAGGCTTGTACCAGTGGCTTAGTACTAGGTCTGTCATCAGTTGTAAAAGTGTTTTTCTTTAGATAAGGTTATTCTTTTTAGTAATTGTAGAGATGTTTTACTTTAGGCCATCGCAGCTAAACCAAAGTTTGTATTCTTTTTCATTTTCAGAGATGAAAATCTACCCGTCAGCTTGCCAGTGCTTTTCAGAACTACACTGTGGTGATGCTAATTATTGCTTCATTTCCTTCTGACCAAAAAGAAACCCAGCGACTCTTCTTCATAGCCCGCCCTTGCTCTTGGTACCCAGGAATCCTCTTCATGCTTCTTGACCCTAAAATCGGGTGTACTCACTGAAACCCTCACAAGTTTACCCAGGCTCCTGCATTTCCTCACTCTTGTTATTCCAAGGAGAATAGTTCTCTGGTCCCACAGTGTGAAAAGGGATATTTGTTTTATTCCACGTCTAGTGAAAAGGGATGTTTCTTTCTTCCTTACTTGAGTCATCAACTTTCTAACAGGTTCTCCACTGGCATGTCTGAGGATGCGGTGTTCAGTTGTGCTCTTCCAGTGCTGGTGTCCTTTGATTTTGGGCTTGGACCATCTTTTCCTCCCCCCCATTTTCTCAGTCTCTGTGTTCTCCACGTTACTACTTGAACTTCTATATCCCTGTGAGATTCCCTCTCTCCCCAGTTACTGCCCTATCCCTTGCGCGCACATAGTGCAATGATTCTTCACTCCCTTTCTCTGTATTTTGGTACTCCCTCATCTTTTGAGTTTAGCTCTCTTTTCCCTAATACAGTACAGTGTTATGCTGGAATACACCATATTTCAGACATTCCCTCATGTATTTCAGCTTCTCAAGGATTTTAATTGCTGCCTTTTTCCCTTTATGATATACTGCTGTTCTTGGATGTGTGAGAATACATTTACAGAGAAAGCTCCTTCTGTATTTTACCTGTGCTTTGTCAGGAAGCCTATAATTTTGTTCACTTCTTTCCTTTTTCCTTCAAGTTGTTTGTGACAGGTCTGAAACACTTGCACCTTATGTCCTCCCAGAGTGAGGTCGGAAACTGTCATTTATTTCAGAGTCAGCTCTAGAATAGGCTGCTCTTCATATCCTATCTCAGGGTCTGGTGGAGATAGGGCTTGGGCTCTGTGATAATTGTTGCATCTGCTTTCAGCTGAGGAAAAAGTGGAGGCCTGCAATGAATATTAATAAGCCATCCATCCTTTACACCTTCTGGGAACACACTACTTCTTAAAATTGTTTCTTCTTTTCATGGTTTTTGTGTTCTCCATTTTCTCTACAAGCTCTTTTAGTATCAATTTCATTTTTTTATCCCTCATATTTATTCCTGAATTGAGGCTTTTATCTGTATTTATCATTGAATCACAGAATGGTTTGGAACTAGATGATCTTCAGGTCCTTTCCAGTCCGCTGCCACGGGAAGAGATACCTTCCGTTAGACCAGGTTGCTCCAAGCCCCCTCCAACCTGGCCTTGAACACTGCCAGGGATGGTAAGTGTCAGTTTGAACCCATTACCCATCACTACAGGCCCTGATGAAGAGTCCTAGGTTGCTGAACCTATTCTCAGCTAATACTGACTCTATCAAACCTTGCCTTCTTTAGGATGTAGATGTCTCACTGCTGGGATTGACTCATGAAGGCCTTCTTTGTTTTCTATTTCTCCTTCACTTGGCCTTTTCTCCCATGTGCTCACCATCATTAATATAAAAACCCAGGGGAACTGCTGAGAGATACGGTTTCCTCATGAGTTTTTCCTGGGAAAATAACTTTGGAACCAGAACCCTGAAGTCCAGCGTCCCTTTTGTGGACTGGAGAAGGACTTCATGATGAGCAGAGCAGGAGGATGGTTTCGTAGTGTACTTTTCCTTACAGACTTCACCTTTCCAACCCTGTTGGTTCCGGAAACTTCATGTACTCTTTGTATCTTTTTTCTTGTCATGGTGGTGGGCAAAATTCAGAGACCCTTGGCCTAAATAAAAATGTAAATCCTTGGAAAAACAGGTTTACTTAGAGCCGTACTTTTAGACTTCGTAGTAAAATACATCCCCATCTGCTGGCAAGTGAAAATTTTGTCACTTCACCCACCAGTTATCAAATTACAGTGAAAAAAACAAGGATCAAATGGAATCCCTGGAATAAATTTGGGAATTTCAGAAGCTGGTAAGAAAATAGCATCCTTCAGGTCAGGGAGAGAGCTGCAGCAGCTCCTGGGGTGTGGTGGGATCGTTGCCCCACCACACCTTTTCCATGGGAAGATCTATGTCTTCCCATGATCTATGTCCTGCCCAGGTTTTGTCAGGACTAAAAGGAAAAACAACCCAAGGGTGGGAGGTTTAATAAATAAAGGAAAAGAAGACAACAGAAAACCACTTGGCTATTTCCCTCTGCAGAGGTCTCACTGCCCACTTGAGCGCAGGAGGAGGCGCGTGATGGGGCAGCCTCACTTTAGAGAGGAGCTGTGCGCTGAGCGATGCAGCCTGGAGGGACAGGAAATGTGGTTCTTTGGGAGAGCTTGTTTCTGTTTACAGCTGATCCCTGGCAGATGCCCCTGAACTCTGCTTTGTGCTTCTGCAGGAGAGTTAATGAAGTCCTGCAAGAGCAGGAGACGCCGTTGTTAGGAAGAGCACAGCATGTTCAGCATTCATTCGTGCCATGGGTAGAACTGAATTCTCTTCTACTATTACTCCACTGAATGTAAAAAATCTCGGAGACATTTACATGGTATTTCTTTTTAAGTATATAATGTTTTCATTCAAAAGTATCATAATTCTTAAAAGACCTGTCAGAGGCTCTGACATGTAATTAATTTCTCTAAAGCTCTTTTTTTGAAAGCTACAACTGCATATATGGAACACCTGCGCTTATTCACAACTCTGCAGGAGAAAAAGCCACGTCTTCTCCTTCGCTTTCTTCCCCCACTTCTCCATAAAAAGATTTTCCTTCACTTTCGCTACTCCCTCTCCATCTACCCTCATGATCTACAACAAATAAAAAGCACTCAGTATATAAAAGCTGTGTGTAAATAGGAACTAGCACATTGGGTTTTTGTCTTGGTGCTGGTGACCTTTTGTTTATTCAGCTTTAAGCCGAAATACTCTTGCAACTTTAATTATGGAAGAGCTATTGCTAACCCCTAATCTAGTCCATCTAATATAATTCCCATATGTGTAGGTGGGTTTTCAGTCAGTCGAGTAGGCTGTTTATTTTTACCTGGTAGATTATTTTTTTCTCCTTTGCTTGGGAGGAGAGTATTAAGCTTTAACAGCACAATGCTGGCGCCCAGGAAATATGAACGAGGAGATGTTCACCTAGCTGTGGAGATACATATATATATTTATATACACCTGGCCAACTGCTGATTAGGTGGTGGTCATGGCTAGCTGGCTTTGCTTTATCCCCTGTAAGTGCTTCCAGGGTGTCACTGCAACCACCACTGCTTCTGCTGGAAAATGCTATCAGCCAAATCACTGCTGCTTCCCAAGGAAGAGTCTGTGGATAGTCCTCCTGGGGGGAGGAAATCTGTCTGGCAGGTTCCTTGGCACAATTTACCCTTAAGCTGGCATCTGAGGCACCAGGGCTTTCCAGCTGGAGATGCTGAAGAGCACGTTCTCTTCCCATGGCACCTCTGACTGCAGCAAGGTGATGGACCCTTACCTATACTCTTTGTAAACCCCATTCAGGACAGCTGTATGCAATACTGGGGGAAATGGACATTTTCTAGCTGAGAGAGAAGTAAAGCAACTTGTTGGTTTTTTTGTAGAGGACAGGCATTGAGCGGATGCATTTTCCCCTCATGGCTGCAGAAATCTGCCTGTGTAAAATTAATGTTAATAGGAACATACTTAAATCCAAGGTGTTCAAAAAAGTGCCAGTTTTAAGTGACCATAAGGTCCATCATTTATATGACTGGAGATGAATGTGGGAAGATGTCCAGATGTTTTGGCTTTGTAATTCAGGCATTTCCTCCTCCATTCTGTAGGTAAATAACCAGCATTCCTTGATTTCCTTTCCTATAGGGAGCATTGCTCCTGTTGCTGCTGCTTTTCATACCCTGTTGAATTTACAGAAAAAGAAATAATGTGGTTTTACTCCAAAGAACATCATCAGAAGTGATGCTTTCCCAGGATATTGCTGTATTGCTGAGCAGAGGGAGCTAGTGGAGCCTCAGCTAGGACACTGGCTTTTGTTCTCTGACCACGTCTGCCTCCACTCCAGCAGCAGCAATGGCTGTAAAATGTCTTGAGTATCTTGATGAGTATTACAGAATCAGTCTTGAGTGCTTTGTGTTAATTTGCCATCTGGGCTGAAGGGAACCTGCTTGCAAGGCAACAGGAAGGTCCAGTTTGTATGCTGCATTTGTATTCTATCAGATTTGTCACTAACAGCTTTTGTACAACCCCGTTAGCACGAACAGTGGGAAAATTGACAGGAGCCATGAGGAGTGGAGGATTTTCTTAGCTGTGATGCTGAGGGTTTTTCTGAGACACTTTGAGTCTTTTACCTGACTGGAGTCTATGGGCTGAAAGGGATTTCTCTAGGTCACCAAGTCCTGGGTATTGCTGTCGTGGGCAACTGCGTCCCATTCTTTTGTCCATTGATTTGTCTATCCCGTGCTTACATCTAGTTGAATTATTGTTTAGCTCCACTCCTTGCTTTCTGCAACTTCTTCCCTTTGATCTCCTTTCTTAGGCGCTTTCTCTCTCGTGCCAGCTGTGATCTGAGCAGACCAATGCCCTAAAGTATGTGCTGCGATCAAGAAAAGCCCTTCTGAATTCTTCCCTGTGACTGAACCACCCATGACCATCCTTGCAGCACAGCCTGCCAAGCTGTGCTCCTGCCCTCCTCCTCCAGAGACCTGGAGTTCACCTAACTCCCTGGCTTTGACTGTCATCTTCCGCACGCCATCCTCTTGCTCCATCCACTCCAGCTCCAGTCATGTTCGTAAACTTCAAGCTGGTGACTGATTTTCATCCTGTCAGTTCTTCATAATAGCATGACCCCCAACATGTGCCTCTTCAATGGCTTGATGCCGCCTGAAATCCGTATTCTCTCTCTTTTATACTTCTGTCTGCAGATGGCTCTGTGTTCTGTGCCTTCCTGCTACTGGTGTATTCTCTGCCCATTGCCTTTATACCCCAGACCTCTCGGTTTAGTTTTTCTTCCCAGGGACCCAGCTGTTCTCCTCCTCTTTGTTATTCCCAGCCTTCTGTTTCTTCTTGTTCTGCATCACATCAAACCTCTGTCAGCTTTTCTTTCGCAGTTGCCGGTGTTTCTCCTTGTCCCTCTTGGGATGCGACCTTTCATGGTCACACTGCTCCCAAAAGGTCCCCTTGTTCAGCAGGTCTCAGCAAATGCCACATTGTCTGTGTCAATCGCACTTCATCTCTCTCTGACTGTATGTGAGGATCCCCTGTCTGAACTCTTCTCAGTTCTCTCCAGGTCATTTCTAGAGCTCAGCTCTGCTGTCTGAGTTACTGCAGTCGACTGTGTTGTCCACAGACATGTCCCCTTTGTTCTTGCTTTTCATTGTCTTCATTGTTTTTTCCAACCTTTGGATTGCATCCACTGGAAAAGTCCCTTCTGCACTTCCCTCCCCTACATGCACACGCATCCTGACAAATAATAATAGGGGATTAAAAGTCCCACAGGTTTCCCCATCTGTAAACTCTGCTTTTCTGCCTCCTTGGCTGCCCACCACTCACCTTCTAAGTCCGTTGCCCAGAATTAGCCCTGCTCTCTCCTTGAAGGCTGGCCATTGAGTATCTGTCAGAAGTAAGGACAGGCAGAAGCCTCCCTCATGTGTGTTTGCAAACTGGGGTTGAACCACTGACTCCACAAACTGAAGGAGCAAGAAGCAGGCAGGCAGAGAGACACATAACACCCTGCTCTTTCCTTCTCCAGTTGACATCCCAGCAGGTGATGCCTGCTTTAAAATGCTTGGGATCATTCTTGGTGAGCTTGCTAGTGGTTTATGTCCACATTGTTATTTTCTCTCTGGAGATGTTTTGTGTGCTGGAAGTGACAAATTTACATTATTGGAGAATTGTTGTTTCTGGTCTGTCCTATGTTTTATTCATTGCAAACCATTACTTTGCTATGGCTGCGATTATGTTACCGGTTGAAAACAGGCCACCTGTGGCATTTTACACCAAATGGCTATAAACTGGTACACCCAGGCAACAATCAGGTCAGCAAAGCCATGCAGATGTGGTACTTGTGCTTCTCAGCTTAAATCCGTGGGTCTCAGCTTATCATATTGATAAAACAAAGACTTGACTTGTGAGAAGAAGCTTTCTTCAGCAGTATTGGGTCAGCTGTTAACCCTCAACTTAAGTACCTGTGGGTTAAACATTGAACAGTGAGGAACAGTTCTGTAGTATCCTGATTGGGTTTATGTACTTGGTTAGCTTGAAATGTTGCCATGATTCTCCTGTGAATGTGAATATTACTGATTATTTAAATGATGGTCATACTCCAAGTCCTTTCTAGGACTGAGGCTGTGTTTCTTGTGAGAAAACTTGGCCTGTCCTTTGGAGGACAGCAGGTTCGAGCCAAACAAAAGCAGGTTTCACACAACACAGAAGCTGCCGCACGCATTACCACAAGGTGCTGTGGAGGCCAGCAGTGTCAACTGCGTTGAAAATAATTGGGGAAATGAATAGAATAAATTGTGGATGGAGTCTCTGAATGCTGAAGCTCTTCAGCTACAGAGTCTCAAGCAGGGCACGATGGCAGGGCCTCTACCCTTTTGCTTTGCGCCTGTAGGTGACTGCCTTTATCAGAGCATCACCTCTGTGCTTCAGAAAAATGGCAGAGATCAGAGTATACAAAAAGGTTGATTGTGACCTGTATGTTGAAGATGATAGTCCCATCACCCACACGGGGTGCAAGGAAGTGACCAACATGCTCAGATCTGTAAATGTGCATAGCCAAATATGCCATCCTCCAACCCTACCTGCCCATGGATAATTGAAATAGAAGGTCTTTGCACATGTCTCTTCCACCTGGCAAACCATGAGGGTGTGCAAACACATCTACCAGGTCACAGTCTACTGAAGCTCCTTACTCACCTCTGCTTTTCCTTCTCCTGGAGCATCAAACAGCCCCCTCCCCAGAGGTCATGCTGGACCACATGTGAGGCCATTGGTAGTTCTCTGGTTTCCTGCAAAGCCTCTGCTTCTCCTGAGGCTTAAGATATTCTATTAATATTTTCATTAATATACATTTTAAAACCTTCATTTATTAATATTTATATATTAATTAAGATATGTTTAATAAGCAGAAGATGTTATCAAGGAGGCATGAAGTTGTAGGCTCACTGGAAAACGCAGAGCAGCTTTTACCCTTAGAAGTCAATCTTCAGGTTGCATGGAGATGAACTCCCAGTGATGCCTGATCCGTGCTTTGGCATTTGAAGTCACTCCTGTTACCCATCAGTGATGCTTCATCTGGAGCTTCTCTTAGTGGCTGTGGGAGCCCGGGGTGATGGGGAGGGTGGGGGTTCTGGCAGGAGAGAGGGGTCTTGCTGCAGTGAATCAACGGGCATGCCGAGAGCTTTGAAATGCGGATTTGCATCAAATAAAACTCTCAGGGTTAGTTAAATATTCCTCTAAATATGCAGAGGAATTGAGTTACTGATGCTTGTTATTCTTATCTTACTCTTGGTGTCACAACATCTTTAAGTTCAGTGAAGGTTTCACTTACTAAGACGGTTGTAAAGATTTCAAGTTAATTAAGAGGACTCCACTGCAAATCTGAATATGAATGAAGTTTGACTGCTGCACCCAGGGCAGTGAATACTGTGGGAAGATCAGACAGTGACAAATGTTGATTAACAATAAAAACATACACACACAAAAACCCCTAAAACAATGCTTCAATCCAGAGCCTGTTCTGTGACAGAGAAAAAGTTGAGTTCAAGTTGCCAGAAGGAAAAAAAGTAGTTTCTGACTTGAATTTACAGTCAGAGGTGAAGTTCATCAGGAGCACTGATGGCGGTTATCCTGTGCCACCCATATGCGGACTCAGCCATAGCACGGTCTCCCTGTCCTTAGGCAGGTGATCCGTTTAATGTGGGGGGATCTTCAGTGGAGGAAGAAAGAAAATCTGGGCTTTATTCTGATCTTGGCTTTTTTGCTTTGGAGAAGTATCATAAAGTGCAGGCAACCTCAACTGGTGGTGGCAGAACCGAGATGAAACTTCACCTAATGGGGACTGTGCGGGCAGTGATAGGTGTCAGGGGCATGGGGCTTCCAAGGAAGGAGCTCTCGTGCTGCAGTGTTTTGAGTGAAGAATGAGACTATAAATGCTTTTTTTTTTCCCCAAAAAACCTGCTTTTATGGGGCTGTTTTCATGCCTGCCAGTGCTGGGAAGAGTGGACCAGCAACTGGTAGCTAGGGCAAGCAGTTGGCACTTGGGATATTTGCATTTCTCTTGCAACTCCAATGCAGAGTTGCTGTTGCCTGAACTAGGGTGAGTCCTCTCCTCTTCATGTCTCTGCGCACCCATCTGGAGATAACAACAGTTACCTTTGCCTTTGCAAATCAGTTTGATGCGATGCAAAGGGTACTGCAGAGATGCAGAGCACCGCTCCACCTTCTAAAGAAGGACTTTGGGGAAGGAAATGGTGATGTATAATATTTTAACCTCACCAAAATACATTGGACTTGGCTTTTGGAGTGGAAAAGTGAAAATACAACAGCCTAAATAAATAGTATTTGTCCTCTTAAGCAGGGCAAGGGCAGCTTGGGAGGGTGTGAGGGTGTTTATTGTTGTTATTTTTTATTCACGCTCCCTTGAGCTGATTCTGGGAATTGTCCTGACTGCCGTTATGTTTGTGGCAATGTGCAGGTTGGCCAGATGCAGCGAGGCATGGAGTGAACAGAAAGAGGTTAAATTGATGGATGACCAACAAGAGCAGGATTGTGCCTCAGAAGACCAAGAAACTATCCTGATTAATGGGGTGAAAGAAAATGGTAAGGATCTTAATTACAGTACATGAGGGAGCAGTGACAACTTGCAGCCAACTTATTTCCCTAATTCCTTCCATGTATTTAATTTTAGCAGTGGGCAGGTATCTCTGCAGCATGGAGCAGTTCAGGAGATGGGTATTTTCTGCGCAGATGTCACCGCAGCTATGAATCTCCACCTTTTTAGGTCTTAACAAGTACCGCTTTTGCCCATACATATGCATGGTGGGAAATATTCATGTGCACAGGCAGTTTGAATTACAGATTTTAGTTTGGTTTCTTAGGGGAAAAAAGCCATACACGACTATGCAGCCCCTCTGCCTGTTGGGAATTCTTTCCCTCTCTTCACAATTACTTCTGAACCCACCAGCTAATCTCAGCAAAATTTGGCTGAAGGATACTTAGTCCCTACAAACTGGTTTAAAATTAGATTGGGTAGAAGAAACAGACCCAGATTAAGCACTCATGGAAAGGGAAGGCTGCACTTGTGACTCTTCCAGCAGCCGGCCCAAAATACCTAACGCTGCTGTGCCTATTTAATTGATTCCGTATTTTTCAAAAGCAGTAACTAATTGGGAGTAACAGTGCTCTGCTGCCTGAAAACATGATTGGAATAAATATGCCTCTGAGCAGTTTCTTAAGTCATTTGGACTGTAGTCACTAGCCACAGTAAATGCAGTGGCAGTCCAGCACTGAGGCAGAGCTTGACATTCCCATTCTTCACCATGTTTTTATTTTTAACTTCATGGCTTTTTACGTTTTCTATTGGCCTATAAATCTTGAGAGAGAGAGGTTTATTTATATATAAAGGTTTGACCTTACTAGATACCAAGAACTTGGTATCTCTGACACAGAATCATAGAATAGTCAGGGTTGGAAAGGACCTTAAGATCATCCAGTTCCAACCCCCCTGCCATGGGCAGGGA